>JAOWBH010065316.1:0-14982 GCA_028566215.1 Silene coronaria
TCATATGATAAATGATTGAAACAAAAGGAGTATTCAAATACCAACTTTCTTATAAAATCTACACCGTACAATTTTCATCTAATAATACTCGGTAAAATGAAATTTTTCACAAGGGGGGGGGGGAGTGGGGTTCTTCGACTGATCGAAATCATCGAATGGTTTCTTATCAAGTCTTCTTGTCCTATTTTTGTAGTGATTCAATTGTTAATTACTTATATATATATATATATATATATATATATATATATATAATTTTTTTTGTGTGTGTGTTTAAAGTAAGGAAATAGGCTAAGAAAATCAATTTCAGATGTAACCCTTCAAGTTAACGCGACAAATAACAAAACAGAGGAAATTGCGGAAAGTAACAAGGATTCAATCGTGCAAGTGAAATGTGAATGTTGTAGCCTTGAAGAGGAATGTTCAAATTATTACTTGAACAAAATCAAAGAGATGTTCTTTGGAGAATGGGTTTGCGGGCTTTGCAGTGAAGCGATTAAGGAGAGATTAATGCAATCATCCTCTGAAAAATCCATGAAAGATGCTCTTAGAATGCACAAGGAATTTTGTGAGGAGTTCAATGCATCAACCAGGAGCAATCCTAAGCTTTCTCTGACTTGGGCGCTAAGAGATATCGCTAGAAGGAGCTCTATACACCGGAGATCTTTGTCGGAAAATCAGATGCAAACATCCAGGCTTGCTAGGAGTTTTAGTTGTGCACCGAGAATTGATGTTGATTTTGAAGGAAAAGAGTAGATTGGTTTATCTAAAGGTTTGCATTGCTTTGTCATTGCATCAAAGAGTAGTAGAAATTTGTTTTCAGAATGTTAATTTTGCCAACGTGCATTTGTGGCATGTTGTGAATACATTTAGCTTATGGTTCTATCATTTTTAAAGACCGCAGTACTGTTAAAACTTATCTCGTACGAGTAGATTGTTACAATATACTGTCGTATCACTCGTGAGCATTTATTAACGGATAAAAGGGTTGATTTGATTGAACTAAATGACTATAATTGAGCCATAAAAGTGTTACATGCGGAGCATTAAACTCAATATATAACAAAGTTCGTGGTTCATGTGATCCACTCGACTAAAAAGTAAAAACCATACAAATACAAATTGAAAGCTATATGATGCAGGCCAAGAATACAAATATGCTTAATTATGGGCCAAATTTTAGTAAAGCCCAACAGTCCAACACTCGACAACTGCTCATTAGTGCATTGCCCAGTAGTCTAGGACTTATGAAGTTAATGAATGGTTAGGAGTGGACCGGGTAAAGCTGAACTGTTCCGATAAGGCTGATTCGGGATCCGAAAATGACCATAAATGTATCAACCGAAAGTGACTTGATAGACCGAAGTGACCTAAAAATGTCTTAATTAAGTCAAAATTATGACTCGAAATGACTTAATTAAGTCCAAATCATGACCCGACCCATAAATGACCTGACCCAAAAGCGATCTGATAAGTTGTTGACTCGAAAATGACATGACCCGAACACGACTTAAATGACCCATTTGCTAGGTCTAGGTAGGAGTCTTAGGGCTGGTCAAACATTCAGGCCAACCCGCGTCCTTGGGTCACTTTTGACCTTACCCACCCAATCCGGCATGTCCCGCCAAATATTTTGCGGATTTTTTTTGGTCCCCAAACGAAGCCCCACCCGCCTCAAACCCGGACCCGCCCTAAATCAGCCCCTCGGGTTAACATTTTCCCAGCAGCCCGCCCCGCCCCCTATCTTGAGCCGATTCCGAGTCCCCCAAGCCAACCTCGACGCGCCCCAATCCAGTCTGGCCCCCGGTTGACGAGCCCTAATGATTGTAGAATTCACCATCTTAAATTCCAAAAAAACCAGTTACGTTTATAGGTTTTTGTTACCCGAAAATCTCAAAGAATGCGGCTTTATTAAAGATACTGAACTATAATAAGATATTTTGCTACCGCAAAATTCCGTCTCTAACCGCACCTCCTGCAGGTTATACATACGAAAAAAATACACTTGACTATTCAGATGGCGAACCCAATCGCTATTTCAACAGCCGCAATGTCGTCCCTTAATCTGAAATGTCTTAGTGTTTCTAATATGAAATATATTGGTATATATAGAACTATTAATCAAACATTAATAATCATTTCAATTTTTTAGTTGAAATGGTTACATATTGGGAAGATTTCAAATTTGAATTCTAGAATATCTCGAATCATACAACTAGAAATACATGGTATACAAAAGCATCTACACTATCCACTTTTTAAATCTAAAAACATTTGAGTGAAGTTGTGTATTACTAAGATATAGAATCACTAATTCAGTCTCATTCATTTATTAATCCAATCATGTTCTAAAGTTCAACTCAGTTAAATATAATTAATAAATTTTGTTTTACCGATTCAATTCGTTCATTCCGATTCAACTATTAGCAAACCCAAAAAAAAAGGATGCACTAAAAGGGTGACAAAGGATCAATCGAGATATAAAGTACAAGAAGGGTAGGTTACATATGATTGAGACTAAACTTAAGTGCATGATGAGTCACTAATCCCACTCCATTAGCAAGTTAATCAAAGCTTAGGGAAAAAAGTACACTTTGGCTTTATTAAGACATGACATTAAAAAAAACAGGGTTAAAGGGTCTTAAATTCCAAAAGGGAAGTCATAGACATAGACCACTAGAGGAGGGCATAAGAAGGTGAAGATGGGTGATAAGCCCTAGACAATGGAGAAGAGGGGCAAGCCAAAGCATAAAAGCAATTAAGCATGCTATGTTATTTGACAATGACATTTCACTGTTTATTCCTTCCAGAATTTAGTTGGTGGGTTCTCACACCGCACGACCATTATTTTTCCCCTCTTTTATCACTTTCGGTTTTCTCTTTTATTTTTTGTGCTAAAGTCAGACTAATGTAAATATTGGCCTAGATATAAATACGAAGTATACGGTAATAATTGGTGTAGATATAATTTTGTTTAGGATTCGGTGGTTATTTGTTTTATGTTGTAAACAAATTAAAAGGCTTGGAATTCGGTAATTGTTATTGAATATTTAGATTTTTGATCCGGGCATGGCAAATAGGGCAGCAATTTATACGGAGTACACAATATGGACATGAATAAGTCTCTCTTGTGACGGGTATGAGATACAATATGAGATACGATATGGTCGATATGGGATACGATGTACTATATGTTTATCTAATTGCTATCGTGACTTACAACGTGTGTTTGCTCTATCATATATGGTTTTGGTGCTTTTAAATTGTTCGACTAACTAACTTGCATTGGAAATTTTTCATGTGCAATGTCTCATGTTTGTTACTTTCATTTTGTTAGAAACGACATGCTTTTAAGAGTATTGACTTAATTAAGAATCTAATTAAGGAAGTCTTCACCATCACCAAACGTTTTGGTTATTGTTTTGGGACAATGTATGTGTATGTGAATTATTTGGGTGATGGGTGATGATTATTATTGAACAATTGATGAATTATGTTATATGGAAATTGATTTGTAATTTGGGGCAATAAAGACATTGTTTTTACTTTTTGCCACTTTAGAAATTGTTGAACCATATATGTTGATGATGACAAGTTTTTAATCGTTTCCTTCCCTCTTGACTAATCTTTGTGAGCTAGACGTATAATGTGACAGGTTTTCAAGGACATACACCATGCGTGTAAGGAGCTTGAAGACATTCAAGTTTAAGTCCTTTGAGTCTAGCTATTTTAAAGATGGTAGTCTTGGGTTAACTCGATATATCTGTAATGAACAGTCCTGCAGACTGATCAGTTCGTAACAATTCAAAATGGCACAACGAAAATGATTTTCTGAATATTTTCAAAATTATCTTCTTATGATTTATACTTATTTTGGACGAGATATTTCTGATAAAATAGTCTTCCTCATTTTGTGAAAAAGTAGCTTAAGCTAAAAGAAAGATATTTTTTTAATAATAAGTTTAATATGGTTTACAAAAGATTTGATTTTAAATTTTTTTCAAAGATATTCTCTTGCTTTATTTCAGGAAATTTGACTAACAAATCTTCCCTTCAAATAAGGAGTTGAAATTCAGAATTCATTGGCTAACCCAGTGCATATTTTCAACGTAAGTTATGCAAACAAATTTTTAAAAACATTTTTCAAGTGTTTTGCAAAATTATTTAGAGTTGTGCCTTTTGAACAAAATGTCGAGTACTCAAAGTATTGCATCTGTAAGAAAAACATTGTTCTCCATTGTTCTAAATTGTGAACCATATAAGGAGACAATAGAGTTGTAATTTTCAGTTTTGTGAGAGAGTGCTCTTGGGGTACGGGTTGTACTCAAGTCGTACGATCGGGCTGATCGTGGGGGGTTTCCTTGTAATCGGATAGGGTTATTAGAAAATCATTAATAAGAGAGAAGAGTAGATGTAGAGAGCTTTAGAGAGTAGGCCGAAACACTTCAAAATTCCGGTGTTTTTTTTTATTAATCTCTTTCATTTCGTTATTTATTTTCGTTCATCATTCACGAGTTCGTTCAAAATCGGTACTGCACAACTTCAATTATAAAACAATATTTTGAACTGAGTGTTGATTATGAATCGTTTATAACTTCGTCGTTGCTTAAAGTTTTAAAAGGAGACTTAATTCACTCTCCCCCTCTTAAATACCGGATCTATAAACTCTACAGGTATCAACAATTCCTTCAATACATCTCTTCAGAGTTGATTTCATTGCTAATGTTGAGTATTAAGTTTATGAAGATGCCTAATATTTGGGTTATTTGATTGATACAATATGTCATCAAAGTGACATGATCTATTTGTAGATTAACTAACATAAAATATCAAGACATTGGGTGTGATTGAATTCCATGCAGGTAATGCTCGACCTAAAGGAACACCATTATTTGACCCGAAATTTAGTCACCATTTTTTTAATAAATATGTAACAGTTATTTGGTCTTCGAGTGAGTGTCAATTCGTCCTAAATGACGATTGATATTTGACACGATTTTATCGTTAGTATTTGATTACAATTCTTTAAGAGTAGTGTCAGTGCCTAGTTAATATTTTATCAAATGACGAAATATTAGTTTTTCAAAGACACTTTACTATTTGAATTTATTCAAAATATAAGGATATTGTTTTGTTTGTTCAATTTGAGAACTTTTCTTATTATATCAACAATTAGTTACCTTCTCAATTCGAATGAAACCATTTATTAAAATGATGGCAAAAGAATGTAAACGTTTATCTCGGAGGGCGATAATCTTGGGTTCTGTTTGGTAAAACTAGCTGAAACCTGAAAAGTTAACTGAAACCTGAAAAGGTAGCTGAAAATATGACCTAAAAAAATACCTTATATTTATTAAAACCGTTGGGTAAATTAGCTTAAAAGGTAGCTGATATTTGGTCAAATGACGTAAAAGTACATGGGTTATTACTATTTTTAAAGAATTGAAGGGTAAAAAAGGTAGGTAAAATTAAAATAGGTACCTGAAATATAAAATGCTACCCCAAGTAACATTTCATTTCAGGTATCTTATTTGGGCAAATAAGTTAGTTGCCAAACACAGCCAAAAGAATAAACTACCAGGAATTTTTGACAAAAAAAAAAATTATTTTACTCAAAACAGGTACCTGAAATGACATGACAAACATAGCCTTAACCTTGCCTTGCGAATATTTAATTATGCTACTCATAATAATAAACGTGTCGTGTGAACTCACGCGATGTAATGTAACATTAAGAAAATATTCAAGGGCATTATTTCAATTAGTGAAGCTCCAAATGTCTAATTCAAATAAATTACAAAATTAAGTCAGACTTATTAGTTGTTAACTTGTTAAGAGTTCCGAAACATAAGAAAATATAGTACCAGTTTAAATGCAATGCGTGCCAGTATAGGTACACTTCTACTTTTGGGTTACTCATCCCTCAGGACGCCCACAGCTAGGGCTTTTAAGAGCGAAGACCGGCCTCTTGCGCATACGAGACATAGCTTTTCACAAAGACCGATCTGGCCACATGGAAATCTTCAAATGTTGTGATCGATGCTCACCATGATCTCCAACGCCGCAACCTTTTCGGCCGCCGATCTCCTCCACAAATAGAATGTCCCAAAACGCCTTTATTGCCCTCTCGAGACCGACACCACGCAGGTCGTGGAGACAAGATAGTGAATCAAGCACATTCTTTAACTCGTAGTCGTTGGTTTCAGAGGTCACTTCAGCTTTATCAGGCACAAGAACCGTCTGAATGACCAAAGACGCGACCGGTTCTTAAGAAGACGTGAGACTCCTTCTCCTTAGCATCGTACTCTTCCTTGAAGTCAGCACGGGGAAATATTGTATCCAATCAATGCTTCAAATCTATTAGAAAATGAAAAGAAATACAACGAGTTGCGAGACAAAACATATTCATAGAAAATGCAAGGAGTAGGTGGGCCATAAGAAATCGTCAACAGTAAAGATCAGCCACATATTTTTGCCAAAATCTTAGGACAATGTCAACCCGCTACCATACGATATTAGAGTAGACAATCTGGTTCCGTACCAAACACCCTCCCATCTAGGGCAAATTGATAGTGACACGCCCAAGCGACTCGGTCCGCTATATCGATTCTCGTCAACACTTGTCAAGTCATCGATCAAGGTACACATGGAATCATATAAATAACCTAGCTACTATTAGAATATGTCTATATTCATTGTATATTTTGTATATCTTTAGTTAGCTAAATTAGTATGATTGACTCCTAATTCATAGGATCGGTTAGTGATTGTCTTCCTTAATCCTAGGCTATGATTATGGGATTAACTTAGCTAACATAGGCAACTATTGTTGTATATATTCTGTAACAATTCATCTGACTAAGGGAACGAATAAACTCTTTTATGACATCATAGCATATATCGTTCCCCTAATCTTCTTCTTTCTTCTTCTCGGTTTTTCTTCTACATTTATCATGACCAACGATACAACCAAATTGACTCCCTTTCATCCTTCCTATTCCGTTTCCAACATCAAAAACTTCGTTCAGATAACACTCGAGATCGAGAATGTTCACTATGCTTTGTGGGGCGAGCTTTTCTTTAATACTGCATGTGCTTTCGAAGTCGTTGATCATATTGGGCCCTCCAAAGGTGTCATGCTTCAGAAAGATGCTCAATGGGACCGTCTTGACGCCATTTTCAAATAATGGATCTACCGTACCATCACCCTTGACCTTCACCATACCATTCTCGAACTTGGTGCCTAAAATGCTTAGGACCGTCTCAAGGATATTTTTAATGACAATAAAAATTCTCACGCCGTTAAGTTGGAATAATAATTCAATAGTATCCACATGGATAACTACCAAAATGTGTCGTCTTAGTGTCAAGCCTTAAAAATCATACCCGATTATTAGTTGACTAAAGTCGGGGCCCCTGTCTCCAAAACACAGCTTGAACTTCAACTTGTCAATAACTTATCTGATGGGAATGATGGGGTTGCCACCATCATCCAGCAAAGTGATCCGCTCCTGCCTTTCTACAAATCTAGATCGATGTCACCCTAAAAGAAAGTCGGCGTGCCAAAGACGCCCATGCCTCCTCTAATTCTTCTCTTCTTACCTCTCGCACTAATGCTTCCCCTAACAACAATGCTCGTTCTTCTTCTTCTAATTCACGAGGTGGCAGTCTAGGCCGTTCCAACAATTACAAGGGAAAGGGTGACCGTAATCACCGTGGGAATTACCGAGGTAAGAACAACAGGGGTCGAGGTTCCAACAACAATTACAACAAGAACAGTAACCACAATTGGTAGCTGCAGCAACATGGCGTAAACAATAACCTACAAACCTGGATGTGGAATCCTTTTACTCCGTGGCAGCTGCAGCAGTAACATGGATGACCAGGTCAATGCCCCCGTGCTTGTACTTTACCATTGGTTGGACTCCTTCTGGCAATTCTCGATCTCAGGGCATCCTTGGTCCCCGGCCTCAACATGCTTTAATTATTCAACCCAATAACAGGACGCATGCAAAGGGCATTCATTCTAACTGATATTGTCGCGGCTATGGACATAGGAGCGTCGTCACACATGACATCAAACAATGGTACTCTCACCTCTTATTCTTCATTGAGTAGTAATCATCATTGTAACACCCCACATTAATTGAAGAGGTCCACTAATAAGCTTAAATGACTAGTGCTTAAAAGATTTGAAAGTAATACTCATATCAACAAAGTGAACTTTTTTTTTGTTCATCTATGAAAAAGAACTCCATAGTTAAGCGTGCTTGGCTGGGAGTAGTATTAGGATGGGTGATCTTCTGGGAAGGTTCCCGGAATGCGCATGAGTGAGGAAAAAATGCGCTGGAAATAACCTATGTTGATTTGTGAGCCATGTACACAGCCTGGTGAGCAACCATAAATGATCGCTCCCGATCCGGTTTGGGCCGGGGTGTTACATTCATATAGTAGTCGGTAATGGCAATACAATTCTTCTCATCGGCTGTGGTGCTACGTGTCTCCTATCTCCCCATCTCTCCCTTATTTTTGAAAAATGTTCTTCATGTACTACACATAATTAAAACTTTAGTGTCAGTCCGCAAATTCACGTCCGATACTTGTGTTTCTGTCAAATTTGACTCATTTGGTTTTACTATGAAGGATCTCAAGACGGGGACAGTGATTATGACAACCCATAGCACCAGTGATCTCTACCCCTTACTCTGCTCCAACCATGCCATCACCACTACTCCTCATGACTTCACTGCCATTTCATCTAGCACCTGGCACGAACACCTAGGACATCTCGGATCCGTTGTTTTTAATTCTCTTTGCAATAATGAAAACATCTCTCATTGTCTTATAAAACCCTTGTCAATTAGAATCTCATGTTAATTAGGAAAAAAAAATTATTTTCATACTTCTTTATCAAGCACTGTTTGTCCTTTTGATATTTACATACAGATTTATGGACGTCACCTGTCGTAAGGTCTCTTGGTCACCGTTATTATATTTTCCTTTTGTACGATTTTACCAACTTTTCCTGGACATTCCCTCTTACCAATAAATCACAAGTTTATGATATCTTTACCACCTTTCATAACATGATTAAAACTCAATTTAATCGACCCGTCAAAACTCTCTAATGTGATAATGGCTCTGAATTCGACAATTTCCCATTTATAAATTTTTTGCTAGGCAAGGCATGATCTTCCGATTTTCTCGGCCTCACACATCTCCACGAAACAATAAGGTTGAGCGCAAAATAAGAACCATTAACAACACCATCCGTGCCGTTCTTTTTCATGCCCATATGCTTCCGTCTATGTAGCACCATGCTCTATGACCACATACATTCACAAAATCCTACCTAGCAAGGCCAATCACTTCGACTCCCCTACCTCTAATATTTATTATAGGGTCCCTTCCTACGATTATCTCCGCACTTCTGGGTGTCTCTGTTATCCCCACACCCCTACAACCACTATTCACAAACTTACCCCCGTGCTACACCCTGTGTCTTTATCAGCTACCCGTCTAACCATTGCGGTTACAAGTGCTTAGACTTGACCACTCAGAAGCTCGTCATCGCTATACATGTGACTTTTGATGAATCGGTATATCCCTTAGCCAACACTCACCAAACATCGTCACATCCTACCATTTTCTTGCATCTGACCACACACCTTACATGTCCCATCAGTTAAATCACTCTCAACTCACGGTCCCTGCTAATGACACTAGCACACATCCTCACTCCCCTGTATCCTCTCCCTCTACCGTCTCCCTGCCCACTAACAACGCACATCCCGAACCTTTGACTTCTCATCAAACATCACCCTAAATGCGAACCCGTGGCCAACATGGCATCTTTAAACCTAAGCCCCTCTTCGAGTTATGCTCCACAACCTCGCTTTCACATGTACCCAAGTGTTTCAAATCAGACCTTAGTGATCCACACTAGAATCATGACATAAAAGACGAATATGACGCACTCATTAAGAATAAGACTTGAGTCCTTGTACCTAGACCTCCCAATGTCAATATAACATGTTGTCTATGGCTGGTTAAACATAAATTTAAATTTAATGGTGATTTGGACCGATACAAAGCTCGTTTTGTTGTTAATTGCCGATCTAAATAGGCGGGAGTCGATTGTGACGAGACATTTAGTCCCATAGTCAAACTAGCAACTATTCGCACCTTACTCAGCTTGGCCATCTCTAAAAAATGACCAATTCATTAACTTGACGTCAATAATGTTTTTCTACATGGCCACCATGCGAAAATAGTTTACATGCATCAACCACCCGGGTTTCGGGACCGTACACATCTCGAATATGTGTGTCTTCTCAAGAAGTCTCTTCACGGCCTCAAACAAGCACCGCATGTCTGGTATCAACAATTTGCTAGCTACGTCTCCACTATTGTGTTCGAACATAGCAAATATGAAAACTCATTATTCATTTATCGAGACAGTGTTCATATTGCCTATCTCATTTTATATGTTGATGATAAAATTCTTTGCACTTTTACTGATGCTCTTCGGGTTCAAATTATGGCATATCTCCGCTCCGAATTTGCAATGATTGATTTTAGGGCCACTAAATTTCTTCCTTGGTTTTTATGCACTCAGACACGACGGACTGTTTCTTCATCATAAAAAATAAGTCGAGGAAATCTTTCCCCGTGCCAAAATAAGTCGAGGAAATCAAGTCCAGACTTAGCGCCTCAACAGGAGCCCTTGTTTCAGACCCATCGTTTTACCGGAACTTTTCCGAAACTCTCCAATACTTGACGTTCACTCGTACCGACATCTCGTACGCGGTGAAAGAAATATACCTCTATATGCATGATCCTAGTGAAGCTCATTTTAACTTCGTCAAAATGCATCATTCGGTACCTACAAGGAACTTCACACTACGACTTACATCTTACTGCGTCATCAATCACATCATTAACAGAATAACAACCTATAGTGATGCCAATTGGGATGGATGTCCCAACACATGACGCTCTACATCTAGTTATTGTGTTTATCTAGGGGATAATTTGATTCATGGTCCTCCAAACGCCGAGATACAATTTCTCGTTCTGGTGCGGAAGCTGAATATCGGGGTGTAGCAAATGTAGTGGCCGAGTGCTGCGGGATACATAACCTCTTGCTTGAACTACTTTTTTCTATTCAAAAAGCCACTGTCGTATATTGCGACAACATCTCTGTGATTTATCTATCCGGAAATCCCGTCAATTGTCAACGCACTAATTAAAAACATCGAGTTAGAGTCCATTTTGTAAAAGAAAAAGTCACTCTTGTTAAGCTCCATGTCCGCCACGTACCATCACGATATCACTTTGCGGATGTTTTTACGAAAGGCCTACCAAAAAATCCTTTTTGACAACTTCCGATCTAGTCTCAGCATCCGTCCTCCTCCCGCTTCGACTGAAGAGGTGTATTAGAATATGGCTATATTCATTGTATATTTTGTATATCTTTAGTTAAATAAATTTGTGTGATTGACTCTTTATTTATGGGATTAATTAGTGATTGAATTCCCTAATCCTAGGCTATGATTATGGGATTGACTTAGCAAACTTAGGTGACTATTGTTGTATATATTCCGTAACAATAATTCATCTGACTAAGGCAACGAATAAACACTTTTACCTACTATTCACCAATCATTGGTAAGAATCCCTCACTCCCAATAACCTTTGTCTTAAAGTAAGGCTACTGAAGCTACCACGGGAGAAAGCACCGAGACCCTAGTCTCAAGCAAGGTCCCCCATCCTATAATACCGTACTGACTTAGGCACTGGAGAGGAAACCCTTGAGATCCACCCGATGCCTTGTTTGCTACATGTAAATGAACCATCCGAGAAGAATAGACATTAACCAGAGGTAGCATTTGCTGGAGCGTGTTGAGCATACCAGATTTGAGTAACGCTGAATTAATTGTTTTTTTCCCGAAACAATAACATTATCATGGATTGATCTCATCTTCATCAATTAAGACCACTCAGTAGCTTAATACAACTCAAACATAATAGATGTGATATAAGAGGTTTTAATTCAAATGACCTCACTGAGATAAATTTTAGTAGTATTATTTAATGTACGTGAGAGCAATTTAGTGGTGAACAAAATATACAAACATTTTTATTATATGTATATGATACTGCATTCCGTGTATCACATACTTCTGTATATACGATGTGGTTCTGTAAAAACTATATCGGGTACGTTTCGGCAAATTTTAAAATCGAATACATGGTTTTTGATACGATTCCTTCTTTTGATAGATTATTTCTTCCATAATATGATCAATGCCCTGTTTTACCAGCCAAATTAAAGTGTCTAAGCGATCCTAAGGCCTCATCGACCTATTTATAATCTTGGGCTTTTAGGAATTTTAGTAGGATTATGAAACATGAAATATCAAGAATATTTATGACTTAAGTCTCATTATTCTTATTCGTTTTTAGGTTAATTACTTTTATAATATTTAATACCATTTTATGTTATTAATAAAAATTATAAAATGACCAAAAAAGAGATAAAAATAAGACATAAAATTACATAAATTAAACCACAAATACTATCCTACCTCCAGTTGTACAAGAGCATTGTACAACCATGTTCACTTTTAAAGAGTTTTTTTGTGTATTTTTGTTGAGTTTTTCTTTCTTTATGGTTTACTATTTGTTTGGAAACAAGCACAGTACCTTAAGGTACCCTAAAAGTTGTAACTACCACCTTATACTTTGTGACCTACCCATTAATGGAAGGGTTCGAGCCACGGTTGTAGATGCGAAATCTATTAACAAGCGATACATCGTTTATTTATAATTTATCGCTCAAAAGAGTAAATGATTGATTTTTGAACTAAACACAGAAATTTCCAACGATACTTATGTATCATGAAAATGCCGATAACAGAACATCAACTAGAGTCCACGCAAGAGTACTTGCGATTTTTCTAAAGCTAAATTACAATCAAAGAGCGGCTGATTACCTCCATGATCGGATAGGCACACCTTGCTAACTCTACTTCTATTCTACTCCTAAACTAAGAGACTACGATCTAAAGATAAACTAAGTTGTAGTTGTTGTTTGTTGTCTTTTATGCTTAGATAAATGCCTCCTTATATAGGCAGTCTTCTCCTGAATATGTAACTATTCCTTATTGAGGTGGCAGTTTGATAACCTTCGAGTCTCTTAATTCTTTCTTCGAGCGCTCGGATGAGCCTCTTTTATTTCTGATGCCTCACGTCTTCTTTGGGCTTTACTTCTAATTTTATCCTTACTTGTCTTGATTGGGCCCAACTACTTATTCTCCAACTAATGATCCAGGCCTACTTACCCTTCAAATCTAGGGCTTAGTACCTTGACTATATTATGCGCTAACAAATACCCCCCTCCCCCTAGCGTCCAAAAGTTGAATTTACGAAACTTTTGGACGCTGAACTCTATTCTAGGTAAGGCGCTTCTCTATTTTTGGCATTTTGCTCCAGAAATGCCAACTCTTGATCCAGGAATGCCATGATTTGCAAACTCCCGAACACTTTACCAGACCCTTCCATCCTAGCTTTAAAAGAATTTGGAGTATCATGAAAGGTTCATTGGATCCCAGAAAGAACAAAGAATTCAAACATCCTTCTATATCTAGTTCTGGCTTCGAACCATCTTCAAATGACTTTCTTTTGCGTACTTCTTCAACAACCAATTTCTCAAGAACCATATCTCATTAATTACTCTATAAAATGTGTAAGTTCATTCTACATAATTGGTGTATATATACTAATACCCGCCAAAAACCAACCGTCTTCAGAATAATATGCATCGATAACCGTGCCATACACAATAGTTTCCTCCCGCACGTTCTGTGTTTTCATAAATACTTGTGATTATTTTTCCAATCATCGCATTTAATAGAAGAAATTTTCTTTTCGAGATTCCTTTTGAACAGATTTCTTATTCTTCAATAAATTCCCTTAAAGAAAAATGGCCTTTTTGCAAAATAAAAAGAAAATGGTTAATTTATTTTATCAACAAATAACCTTTATGAAACACCAGGGTGTCCCTACATGTTACACGGATAATCATTGCCTTTAGGCGGCGGCTTATGTGCTATAACTGACACGTTTTCAACTCAATCAATCACGCAACTGTTTTTCAGTTTTCTAAGTGTTGTGCAAGTGGGTTTCTTCCACTATTTTATATAATCTAAACCAAATGTGATCTCTTAAGTTTCTATATTCAAAACTCAAAAGACAATGTTGGTTCAACATCCAGCACCCTTTGTGTCTGCACATATCTCATAATTTTTGCAGATTACAGATAATTTAATAACGCAGTCAAGGATTTTCGCTCAGAATGAAAATTAACCCTTCTTAGATTAAAAAGTAATTAACATATGAAAATAACAACTTATTATTGTCACTTTATAAAATACAATTAATAAAAATAAAAATGATAACTTATCATTGCCATTTTAGAAAAATATAATTCTAGTATAGCAAATATACTTGCCATACTGAATCCAAAAGTTAATAAGCATTCAATATGCTTTGTTTTAAACCTAAGCATGGTGTATACAACCACCTCAGACGTTCTCTTGTCCTATGATTTCTTCCCCATCGCTGTCGTATTCTACCATACGCCCCTCTTCTTCCTTCGAGAAATCATCATCAACATCAGCCAACATGTTCCACTCAAACTCAATAGGATCAAGATGAGCCCTTGCTGGGTCATGTAAACCTTCCACAACGAAGGACAACATACACGTAATCTCTAACATTTCTGATGCTATAAACCTGCGCCCAAAATAGGCCGATAGAATTGACCCTTCAAGAGTCTATTTAACCCCATTGCAGTTCCCTTCTGTATCCCAGGACCAGAAGGCAATAACCACAAATCCCATGTCCTACATGTCATTATCATACTATACTTGGCACGATTATCCGTACCATCAAAAATTTGCTTTACGATATATTCTATAT
>JAOWBH010065426.1:0-14980 GCA_028566215.1 Silene coronaria
AGTATGACGCAACAAATTCTGCAAAAGCTTCTTGGAAAATTACCTCAAGACATCGTTAGACAGTACTTACTTTAGAGATACGTTTCAGTAACTTGTTTATTTAATACAATACTGCATATGATATATGGCTTTGGTTAGAAGTGAGTTGTGGTTTTCCATTGAGTAGTAGTCTTTCTTGGACATGGGAGTTACTGAAACCCGATTTCCGAAAACCCTTATTGCCATAATTTACATTCAGTAAGTTGTTCATTCTTACTATGTATGTGGATTCTGGTCTTTCTGTGGCATATGTTGTGGGTTGTATAGAGACTCTTGAATCTTGGAAATAGTATAAGGGCTTATGGGATCCGGCAGAGAGTCTGTTTCCATAAATCACTTTAATAGGTAGTGTTTGCATGGAGCCTTTACAGTGTTTTGTTGTTGTTGTCCATTGCAAGTAGTAGGCTAGAGAGGCAGTAGGGCAGAGAATGAAGCAGTAGGCCAAATAAAAGATAAAACCATATACAGACTAAGTTAACGTTTTCGATCTATAATAAAGATGATGCTTCCTTAACATTGTCTAACGTAGATATACAGCGGCATCAGATACAGTGGGTATATTCCACATGGTGAAACTTTATTATCACATATGATCCTTGCTAATGGAATCCGACAGAGAGGCTATTTCCGAATCCCCTTTATCCTCTCCCCCTTACCCAGAATTTGAGGGAGCTCTTGAAGCGTTGGGGTAACAATGTTGTAGACAAATTGTTAAGCTAGTTTTCAAGCAGATATAATCTGACAGTTTGATTTGCCGCCACTATGAAAATTAATTGCATAGAATATAGTTGATTTAAAATGTGTACCGATTATATATTTAAAGTTATCGATCTATTTAAAATATTAAAATTAATTGTTAAGAAAAAGAAAGGTATAATGAAAAAGGTAGTAAGTTGGTTTCATGGAGACGTATCATTTTTATTTGTTAAGAAAAAGAAAGGTATACAAAACAGGAAGTTATCATTTTTGTGCCTATCAATTGCGTTTAGTACTTTTTAGTTTGTATTTGTTGTGCGTGCCACATTGTGATACAAGTGAATGATCTTATGGATGTTGTATGGCGCCTTGACGTTTCTCTTGTTATTAAGTCTTTATTATTATGTTTACTCTAGGCTTTTTTAGGCTTTTTTATTCTAACACGGATGTGTTCTCTTTTGTTGTAGGTTATGTTTCATGCATGGATGTCACTTTTGAAGGGACTTTTTTTAACACCCAAGTGGAGAATTGAAGACGCAAATCGATTATACTTAATTAGTTGATGATCGTAGATTATAGTCCCTTAAACTAGTCTATTTTTGGTGTATGAAAACATTTTGCAACGAATATTATTCGGTAGATGTACTTTCGTAATTGCAATCATGACATGTCTCTTTGTGGGTATTGATAATGAGAATTGAATATTATTTTGAAGAAAAAATTTGATCTTATTAAGAAAGTGTTTTGTATAATGATTTCTATTAAAGATATGATATATTAAGAAAGTGTTGCTAATAATAATAATAAGTGTTGCATTTTCTCCGTAAAAATGTTGCTTTAGCCATTTATAAGTGTTACAAAAAAAACACAAAGTGTTGCTTTTGTCTCTCATAGTGTTGCATATTCTATCTCAAAGTGTTGCATTAGCCAATTATAAGTGTTGCAAAAAAAGTGTTGCATATTCTAATTAGATGCAACACTTTGTAAAAAGTGTTGCATTTGATAATAAAGTGTTGCTTAAAGTGTTGCATTAAGCTATTGCAATAAGACTTTAAGAAACACACCCTAAAGTGTTGCATAAACCATATAGCAACACTGTTTACCCATTATGCAACATTTTTAAGATGTTGCTATTGCCTTCTATTGTAGTAGTGAATCTCCGAACTCTATCATACAAGCTCCCAACATATCCTCCAGAGTCTTAATAGTCCGATCCGTCTGACCATCTGTAGCAGGATGGAATGTCATATTCATATTCAGCGTAGTCCCCATCAACTCCTGAAGCTTGTGCCAGAATCGGGAAATAAATTATGCATCTCGATCCGAAACAATATCCTGTGGAACACCATGGAGTTTCACCACATTCTTCCTATATGCCAAAACCAACTTGATCTTACTCCAAGTATCTTTCATCGGGATAAAATGTGCTGAGTTGGTCAACCGATCAACAATCACCTAAATCATATTGTTGCCCTTTTGCGATCTCGGTAGCCCCACAATTAAATCTATCAAAATCGACTCCCACTTCCAGATCGGTACATTCAATGACTGAATCTTACCTTGCGGTCATCGCTGCTCCCCTTTGACTCTCTGACAAGTCAAACATCGGGCCACAAAATCTGCTACCTCCTTCTTTATTCCCGGCCATCAAAAAGTCTTCTTCAAATTTTTGTACAACTTATCTCCACCCGGATGGATGGAATATGGAGTACAATGAGCTTTGGTCTGAATCACCTTCTTCAACTCGCGAATCTCAGGGTCATCTAGCTGCTTTGCACGAATCTCATCGTAAAGCTCAGGCTCCACGGTCAAGTCACTAATGGTATCCCACTTCCGGACCATATGTATCCTTGTGTTTCTGATTTTCTCTTTTAATTTCATTAACGACATCGCGGTACACATAGAATGCACACTCTTCCTATTCAATGCATCGGCCACCACATTCGGCTTATCCTCGTGATAGATGATCTTCATATGGTAGTCACCCATCAACTCCATCCACCTCCTTTAACGCATATTCAACTCTCGTTGAATAAACACATACTTCAAGCTATTATGGTATGAAAACACCTTAAAGGTTGCTCTATACAAGTAGTGTCTCCAAATATTTAAAGCAAATATGACGGCGCCCAACTCCAAATCATGAGTAGGATAGCTCACCTCGTGTAATTCCAACTGTCTCGAAGCATAGGCGATCACTCTTCCATTCTGCATAAGTACACAACCCAGTCCACACTTCGAGGCATAACTATAAACCTCAAAATTCTTACTTCCCTCGGGCAATGCTAAGACAGGAGCCGAAGTCAAACGCTCCTTTAAGGTTTGGAACGCTTGCTCACAACTCTCATCCCAGCGAAATCTGGTACCCATCCACGTCAAAGTTGTCATCGGTCTTGCAATCTTATAAAAGTCTTTCACGAACCGCCGATAGTTGCATGCCAATCCCAAGAAACTCCTAACTTCAGCTACATTCATCGGTGATAACCAATTTAACACAGCCTCAATCTTACTTGGGTCCATGGTAAGACCCTCCTTGGGGATCATATGGTCCATAAAAGCCACTTTCTCTAACCAGAACTCACACTTCGATAGCTTAGCATATAACTGGTTATCCCGCAGAATCTGCAAGACAATCCTCAAATGTTCTACATGCTCCTCCCTATTCTTCGAGTAAACCAGAATATCTTCAATGAAAACCACCACAAATCGGTCCAAGTACTGGTTGAAGAGTTGTTTCATAAGATCCATGAACACTGCAGGTGCATTAGTCAACCCGAAGGGCATTACCACGAACTCATAATGTCTGTACCTTAATTGAAAAGCTGTCTTTGGTATGTCACTGTCCTGAACCTAAACCGATGGTATCCCGACCTCAAATATATCTTCGAGAACACCCTAATTCTAGTCAACTGATCAAAAAGGTCAACAATCCTTGGCAAAGGATACTTGTTCTTCATCGTCACATGGTTTAGATCTCTATAATCAATGCACAGTCTAAAGCTCCCGTCCTTTTTCTTAACCAAAAATACTAGTGCGCCCCACGGAGACACACTAGGCCGAATATATCCCTTGTCTAGTATCTCACTCAACGGCATCTTCAACTCTTCCAACTCTTTTGGTCCCATCCGGTACAGGGCTTTAGAGATATGTCCCGTCCCCGGTTTCAACTTAACTCTGAAATCAATATCCGTCTTCGGTGGTAACCCTAGAATCTCCTCTGGAAAGACATCAAGGAACTCGTCCATTATCGGAATACTAGCGTCAGAAGGCTCCTTCACTCGGGTATCTCGGACGTGGCACAAGATCATCGGACACCCCTTCCTCAAATACGACTTTAAGGTCATAGCTGCAATAATCTTTACCTTTGGTCTCACTACGAAACCTCGGTAAGACACTCTAATACTCTTAAGTCCCTTCAATGACACCTTTTTCTAATGACAATCTATAGTTGCCTTGTAACTCCCCAACAAGTCCATCCCGACTATGACCTCAAATCCCTCTAAAGGAAACTCAAATAAATCAACAGGAAAATCTACCCCTCCAACAATCATCGACACTGACTTAAATAGTTTATCACAATGAACTGCATCAACTGATGGTATAAACACTTCGTCCTTAACAGACTCAAATATCCCCAAACCCAAACTCAAAGCATGACTCTTAGACACAAAAGAATGGGATGCACCCGAATCAAATAATACGAAAGTAGGTCTGTTATTGACTAGAAATGTACCGGAAACAACATGCACATCGTTCTGTGCTGTCTGCTTATCCATCATGAACAGTTTGCCGCTGCTTTTTTGACCACCCTGAACCGTACTAGCTGACACGGTAGACTTTGTAGCCGAACTCTGGTTACCATTATTGTTCTGACGTTGATACGATCTACCCCTACCATTGAAATTGCCTTGGTTGCTCCGGTTATTCCACGAACCTGACATCCGGTTACTAGCCATACTCTGAGGATCGGGAAGAATTGCTCGGCTAAGCCCGCTGATTTCCTCCCATGTTGCCACTGGTGCACTCAAACCTTTTGTGGCCCGTTCCGCCACGGTTATAGAAGGTCAGACCAGAACTGTTGCTATAACTCCGAGCCCTTTTGCCACTATACTGCGACCCACCATCATAGCTAGAACCTCCCGAGTAGGACTTGCTGCGGTTGTAGTTACCCCTCTTAGGATTAGAGTAACCATCACCGTCACTCTCCACCTTGCATTTCTCACTTCCCCTCTTCTCAACCTCCTAAAACATCTTGCCCAAGCGCTCCGCATTGCCAGCTCTCTCATAGACTTCTCCACATAATTGTTTAGCCCAACAGGTAAGCTTTGGAGAATCTTTGGGGTCAATCCCTTCTTGAACCTGAGTGCCAACATCTTTTGGCTAAGCTCCAGGTCCTTCTCAACATATGATGACAACTCGTTGAACTTCACGTAGTAGTCCGTCACGGTCATCTCGTCAGTCATAACAAACGAGACAAATTCAGCTCTCAGCTGTGCCTAAACATGCTCGGGAACGAACTTGTTTCGTAACTTCTTACGAAATTCTGGCCAAGGAATTGCATCGAGCCCCTCATTGGGGTAAAATGCCCGCATACCATGACGTTTCCAGTGCCACTACCACCCTGCCTGATCAGTCAAATAGAAAACATTCTGCTCAGTCTTGAGGTTGTCAGGGCATTTGAGAACATTAAAGATGGTCTTCATCTCACGGATCCAATTCTCCAGCGAACTAGGCGGCTCAGTTCCCTCGTACTTCGTCGGACGATGATGAGCGATCGCGTTACTGAGGATAGTCGAATCCACTATTACTTCTTTGGCCTTAGCCACATTTCTAAGTGCCTCATTCAACGACTCATTTTGTTTTATCACCCTCATGATTTTCTCGGGCGTCATCTCACTAACCCTTGCCTCGGTAGTTGATCTCTTTGGCGGCATATTTGACCTTCAAGAGTAAAACAAACGTAAGCATATAGCTTATGGCTCAAATAATCGTACGCCTGCCTACAAAGACACTCAATCGATAAAAAGGAAACACTCGACCGAGTCAAGACCACTCGATCGAGTACACTTCGTACTCGGTCGAGTGCTCAGACTCCGGAATCAAAACTTAATCCACATAAAAAGGCACTCGGGCGAGTCACCCTGGTACTCGACCGAGTTCAACCTACTCGATCAAGCCCTTAGTACACTCGATCGAGTACAGATACTCTAGAATGCAACCAAAAATCTCATGAAAATACGCATCGTCGAGCCAATAAACACTCGGCCGAGTGTGCACCACTCGATCGAGTACCCGCAGCACTCGGTCGAGTGTTGCGACTCTAGTAGCTAGTAGAATCTTAATTAAAACGACACTCGGTCAAGTGCCAGTGACACTCGATCGAGTGCGCCGCACTCGGTCGAGTTCTCTTCCCCATTCGGTCGAGTCATGCAAAATAGACTCCTTATCATCTAAGTTTGACATAAACTTCTAACGTACAATAACCAAACTTTTACGCAGCCTATAACTCATATCCAACATGTGACTGTCAGACTTCCACATAACAACACTTCATCAACATCATGTGCATCAACCAATTATAAACCATCCAGCATCATACAACATGTAAACATACTGTTGCAACACCAAGCAAACATGAACACATCATTCGCAACCCTCTTATACCTACCCAAGTACCCAACTAGAGATTGAAAGGGCAAAGTGCGATCTTAGGACGTCTCCCAAATCTTTGCAGTAGCTCCTAATAATTCTTACCCGGGTTCATTTTATTAGACACCCTACGTTCATTAGGTTCATTGGTTTTAGGTTCTAAAATCATCGCTCTGATACCACTATGTAACACCTCCACTTACCAAGGAGCCTTTAGAAAGGCCTTCCCTAGTAACTAAGGGTGCCATAGTCTCGGTTACCCGAGATCGTTATATCAAATAGACCATCCAAGAACATTTACTAAATAATATAAAGTTTAGACGATTACAATGCAAATTCGAAATATCAAAATGATCCAATAATAATCCAAAAGAAAAGTTCGATGGCTAAACTAAATAACATCTAAGTCACAGCGGAAGCTACTCAAAACTCGGCTAGGTGATTCCCATCCTCGTCCCATGCAATGCATCAACCAAGATTACCTGCTAAAGACACTACTCACCATTCGCCGACAATATCGAATGGATCACAACATAAGCAAAAGAATCAAATAAGCCACCACAGTAAGTACATCATCATACAATCACAATCCGAAGCATAATACAAAAATAGCAACAAAACCAACCACCGTCTCATTCCACCTCCAACACCGCAAACCAACAAGATGGATTACTCATCGCAACAGGTAATCTGCACCGCCATTAAGAGACAGCAGCCTAACCACTAAATTCCCCGCTCATCGCAACGAGCGAACCCAGATCATTAATGTGCACATCCCTCTTGTGCTGGGAGTCATAAGGGGCAACTCATGGGGGTGAAGTCCATCTCCCAACAATGGTCTCACAATCACAATCATATCAATACATCACATCGTCTCAACAACAACATCATCCATCGTTACAATAACAAATGTCATATATAACAACAACAATAACAATGATGACTGAGTAGAAAATCCTACCTTGAAAGCAGTCTGGATAATCAAACAACGAAGTTAGAAATGCTCCTCTATGAAATTGTCACCTATAATAATAATAATAATCTACCATTGCTACATCATATGATCATCAAACCTCTAATCCAAAACTGATTAGGGTTAAGACACTACCAACAAAAATGATAGAACTTGATACTTACACTACGATTGACGAACGAACGCTGAGATCCCGACACCAAATGCTAATCCTTGCTTAAGGAGCGATTGGAGTGATTAAGGAGGTGATTTAGAAATGATTTTAAGTTTATGAAATGTTAACTGCTGGCTGAATTTATTTATAATGCCTCCTCAATCACTCTAATTAAACCGCTCGGATTCCGTTAATCAAACAGGCACTCGATCGAGTGCCAGAAGCACTCGGTCGAGTGCAGTCTACTCGATCGAGTGCCACAAGCACTCGGCCGAGTGCAGACACTCTAGTAGCCAACTAAGAATACCTAACCTAGTACACGGTCGAGTACCCTCCACTCGACCGAGTGCCCAAGTATAAAACTACGAAGTATTACATGCACACTACTAACACAAGTTAGTTTTAGTAATACAAATACCCATAGAATGACATGCAAACATGGACGTAAACCTGGATGCAATAATGAACACACAATGCATAAGTCTCCAACTACCACCACTCTATCTCCATAACCCGGTAACGGCATCGCAACACCGCTACCAAACAGCCGGACAACAGTCCATAAAAAGGTACTCGTGCACACCCGTGGTATCGAGACCGGGCGCTAACTGGGCCCCTGCCAGACGTCATAACACCACACGAGTCCCTTCATACTCAAGTCATTAACGTGCACATACCTCTTAGAGTAGGAAACTCCAAGAGGCGACCCAAGCGTAAGATGATCTCCCGAACCGCCTTACGACTCATCAACAACACAACCACAACTCAACTCCGCCAAACTCCACCAACGTCCACCAACAAATATTTGAGACCAATTGCACATCATAATATATCAAATAAGACACCATCCAACCACATGAATTTCATTATCATGTTATAATGCAAACCGACAACAATATGAGACCAATGACAATTTCCCACTATCGTGTTACAATGAAACTTCAATAATTTCAACAATGTATTGAGACATAATCCCCCCATCAACATGTTATAATGCAAATCCAACAGAACAATGATTCTCTAAGACACATGTACCAAATAACATGTTATTATGCAATTACAACATTCATGTGATACTAACCACAACAACAATAATGACATATATAAACATTTACATTATTGAAACTGAATAGGAAGATCCTATATTTTAGCAAACTTCAAAGGCTATCCGAGACAAATCTAAACTTGTCTCGTAAAACCGTCTCATCCTACACAAATCATATGACTACCATCACAATACATCCTATACTCTTATACTATGTAAAATCCTTATTATTTTCCTCTAACTACCCATATTACTCACTAAAATTACTAATTAATATTACCCAAAAAAAAACCTAATGTGGTTCTATTTTACGCATTTTATACCCCCTAAATAGCCTTATTTTGCATGCATTTAGTCCTTTTTGTAGTCGGTTTTATGGCCAAACCCATCCTATTCATACTTCTACCTTGTTTTACGAGAAATGTAGGAAATGAGCTCAATTAGGCGAAAAACCCGTCTTTCACGCTCATTTTGATGGCCAAAAGACGACTCACGCATAAAGACGTAAAAGGGAGCAAAGACGAGAAGGCCTTGGTGAATAAAGAAGGGCAAATGAGAAGAAAGGAGCCAAAATATGCCTGTGAAACATCTCGGACGAGATGACCCACAACACGTCCGAGATGAAGCCTCGACAGGAAGGAAACTCGTCCGAGACAACCACCAATTCGTCCGAGACAACCTCCAGCTCGTCCGAGATAGCCTCCATCACGTCCGAGACAGGCACCAACCCGTACGAGTTTTTTCTCATATCCGCCGACTTCTAATCATTTCCCTAAACCTAGCTTTAACCTAATCTTGTATCCTATATAAACCCACTTTGTAACAAATCTAGGTTTTATGCTTCATTAGCTTTAGGAAGCCTACATTAGTTAGAGATCTCCATTGTTGTCTTAGATTAGCCTCCACTAGATTAGATTAGAAAACCCTCTTAGATTAGTCTTTAATCTTTCCTCAAGTTACATTAATCTTTCAATAATTAATCTTTCAATACTTGTTATTTAGATTAGTCTTGAATTTCTTGGTTTATGCTTGAAGATTTGTGACATGTCTTAACCTTAATTCAAGGATTCATCTTTATTTATGTCCATCTCTTTTATTGTTCTATTAGTTGGTATATTTATCAATCTCTCTCTTGTTTATTGTGCATCTTTCATTAAGTTAATCATTTACTTCTATTATCATCATTTTTAGTTTCGATTACCTTGTTGTAATTGTTGTCATTATGTTTCTCATGATGATTAGTGAGTAGTCTTATAGTTAGGGTTAATGGGAAATTAGGAAAATAATTAAGGGTAAATCCATACTTAGTGAGTCTTATAATTAATTAAAAGTTGTGGTTTCAAGTAGTGCACATAAGATGTATGATGAAATGCTTGTTTGATGAACTTGTTTGATGAACTTGTATGATTCTTTATTTGTTCAACACTCTTATAAGATCGAGAGCCTTAGGTGTGTTAGACTGTGCGATGCGTTGGTAGGTTGGACTGGCATACGAGAGATCTACCCCGACTCGACCTAGGTAGGACCATGAGATCGAGAGACTTGGTCCATAGTCCGACTACAGTCTTAACCCAATTTAGACTCACATGTGTAGACTCCTTTGATCGCCCCTATTTACCTATGGTACCCTAGTTGCTTTCCTTTAATTATTTACATTCTCATTCTTGTTGTTTGCTTGCATTTCTTAGTTTAAATTACATAACTCATATAATTGTGACGCTTGCATGATTAGGATAGATAGACTTAGAACCCAAAGCACACCAACCCATGGATCGACCTCGACATGCTTGTTATGCTAGTTTGTTGAGTTTATAAATATTGTTTGGTTGCGTAGCCAACGACCTTCGCACCAAAATGGCGTCGTTGTCGGGGATGATGTTATGTGTTTAAGTTCTTGTTTGACTGTCTATTTTAATTGTGCTTCTTGCCTTGGGAAACTTGCTTGCTCAAGGTAGTTCTTACCATTTTCGTATAGTTTACTTGTTTTTAGTTGTTTCTTTGTATAAGCACTGATGATGGCACAAGTCTTCCAACAAGGAATTTATGGGCAAGGTGGAAGGAATGGGTATGATTTGTGTGAAGATAGATGGTTTGTTGAGCAAGAAAACACACCCTCACCTTACAATTTCTCAAATGAAAACCCAAATCACCCCAAAAACTTCCCATATAAAAGCCCCCACATCCAAAATCTACAACAACAACCAGTCTAAAACCAATTCTACAATCACCCTCCACCATATATCTCTCTTCAACAAAGCACCCCTAGCCTTGATATTCATAACATTATCCTTCAAATGTTAAAGAGTCAACAAGACTTTTTGAAACAAATGCAAGAGGAAAGTCAAGCAAGGGATGCAGTGCTAAACAATATCTTGGTCCATGGGAGAAAGCTTTCAATTCAATTGGCCTAATTGAAAGCCGACCAAGAGTGTATTGAAGAAGAGGATAGTAATGAGATGAATGAGAGTGCAACATTCCCCTTTGCCTATTCCTATACACCCTCAATTGCTACAATGGAAACACATTTTCCCCGTTGGGAAGATGACGTTATTGAGGAAGAGAGTGATGATGAAGATGGGGAATGCATGATTGGTGATGTAATAAGTGAAGATGATGCATTGGAAGATGGTTAGATAAGGATGTGAATGAACTCCCCCATTTTGAAGAGGTCGCTTCAAGGGAGACTGAGTAAGAAAACCCTTGTGAGGCCTTTGGTATTTCTTGTGATATAAGCACCTTGGATGATGATGAAAAGGATATAATTGGAGAGGATAGCAACGATGAGGATGAGCTTGAGGCCAATTATGAGACAAATTCTATGTCTAAATTGGCTCATTCACCTAGCTCACCCGCTAGCTTTGGTCCTTCTATTTGGGATGCTTATGATGATGATAAGGAAGGCCTCCCACCAAACTCTCCTTCTATGAATCATGTGAACGATATGTGCACCAATGATATAAGTGAGAGTGTTGGTAACCATTGGAAAGTGGAGGTGGACGAAATTGAGCTTGCCATCTTCGGAGATGATGTTGGCACCTTTGACCATAGTTTGGAAGAAATAGAAGCTATCTTCTTTGGAAATGGTTTGAGTTCTAAGGAGGGTGTAATACCCCTTACTTTAAGGCATGGTCAAAGGCTAGTCAACGATAAAATGTTAAAAGGGGTGTTGAGTTCATTTATATTGTCTATTATTAAAGATATTTCATTAATTTATAAATATAATAGTAATTACGTAAGTTGCATTCGAGACGGGAATAATATAATAGATGAGATGAGTCAGGAATTACATTATATGGGACGTGTGAATTGTATGTTAGGGAAGTAATATAATATAATAGTAATAGATAATAATAATAGATAATAGTAATAGATAATAATAATAATATAATAATAAGGGACTTTCCTAGTTATTTTCTGAGTCCTTCTCTACTACTATAAATACAAAGGTAAGACCTCTTATAATACACTTTATTTTCTGCAGATTATCACATAAACTGAGAGAGCAAAATTTACCCGTGTGAAATTGCACGGGATTATATGTTTAATTACTTGACGAAATGCTTTTTCCGCAACATTCTCATAAAAATGAAACTAAATATATAGTGGGGTGGGACCTACCTAATTCTTTCCTTAATTTATGACAGCTAATCACAATCCTTTAAATGATTTAGCTTATACATGTAGAGGATAATAGTAATAGATAATAATAATAGATAATAGTAATAGATAATAATAATAATAATAATAATAAGGGACTTTCTTAGTTATTTTCTAAGTCCTTCTCTACTACTATAAATACAAAGGCAGGACCTCTTATAATACACTTTATTTTCTGCAAATTATCACATAAGCTGAGAGAGAGAGAGAGAGAGATTTAAGGGGAAGGAATTAGATCTAATCAGCAGTAACTCCGTCTCAAAGTAAAAAAGGTAAAATTTAATAAACCGTCTCATAATTATGTGATTAATATGTTTTATTTTATCATTGACCACCTAGGGCTTGACCGTTGACCATCGTATGACCCGTGGACCGAGACTACCTTATGAACGTGGTTGACCGACGTGCGTGGGGTGATTTGACCGCCATGGATTCGATTATAGGGTTAGTTTTACATGTTTTGCAAACCCTTTTGTACCCGTGTTATTTGGGCCTATTTGAGAGTCGAGTTTGGTCGACTGCCGGTTAGGGTTGTCGTAGGGGTTGAGTCGACGACTATAGGCTGTAGTTGGGGTGGTTCTAGTGGTTGTTGTGTCGTTTTTGCGCAAGTTTCAGAAGGAGTTGGAGTCGGGTTGCGGGTTACAGGGAGTTAGGGCTCGGATTTTCTGGTCTGTCACGTGTTCAATGGAGTCGGGTTTTAGGGAGGTAGTCATGGTAGTGTGGTAAGGATAGGATAGGTGGTTGTAATTGTGACTATGGTGGGCGTTTGGTGGTTGAACAGATGACAAAGAGGGTTGTTGGTGTCATGGATTTATGCGTATGTAGAGGGCTGTGTGGGTCACGTTTTCAGAGTGGTTAAGGGGCCTGGCCGTGAGGTTGAGTATTAGGTGTGGTGACGGTCATGGAGGATGAGGCGGTGGTGTTTGGCCGTGAGTGGGGTGATGAAGGAGGTGGTGTTGGGACTTGAGTCATACGGTCTCAAACGTGTGTTTGGGGTAGTTGTGTACCTTATTTCGAGTCGAGTTATTTTATTGTAAGTCTGGTATCTCATATTAAGTCGGGTACCTCATATTAAATCAGGTTTAATTTGTTATTCATTATTAAGACGGTTTTGATTATTATTAATTAGTATGAATTATATAATTAGAATAGATTATAATTATGTGAAATTATAATATTGTCTAGGTGGCGGTTTTGTGGAGAACATCTATTTATCGGGTTGCTTTGCTATTTGGTTGGATTGCTTAAAATTAGGGATTACCTACTCAACTGTATTATAATTACTATGCGTATGCTTTACTGTCTTGAGACGGTTTGATGAGTTTATTGCTAATGTTATAACTGAGGTGTTGAGATAGTTTAATATGTTGCTATGATGATGGTCTTTATGTCATATATTGTGATTATTCACTTGTTAATGTGATTGATGGTTGAGATTTGAATGAGGGGATCAAGTTGCTAGTCCTTATGTATTGTTCGATTGAAGGGACCTTGATAGTCCTTGTGTATGTGTTGAGATTTATATAGTTATTATTGAAGGGACCGATATACCTCTAGTCCTTGGTTATTATTTGAAGGGACCGATATACCGTTAGTCCTTGGTTATTATTTGAAGGGACCGGTCTGAGTAACCGCTAGTCCTTGCGGCGTCAGTTGATCTCTAGCTGCCCCTCAGAGTCTCTTCTCTTGTAGGCTCACTACTAGAGAGATGTGCACATTCGGAGCTGAGGCAGCGTTAAGACGGAGTTCAGGTGGAATGGATGTGATTCGAGTGTAAGATGGATGGATGAAAATTATGGGTGTGATTATTGTAACTGAGCTGGATTTGTTGTGCTAACACTGCTATTCTCATTGATGTTTTATTTATGATTAATACCTATTATGTTGTTGTTTAGTTAATTTATACTCGACCTTTTGGTTGACGTGTGTTTTTTTTATGTCAAAATAAAATTGATGCCTGCTTTAATTGCCATCCTATGGATCCAATTAATAATTTCCAGTTAATTGGGGAACAGTTTAATTAGCAGGTTTTGAGTTAGCAGTCTAGGAAGCTTGGGATGCGAGAACAAATAAGGATTGGCCTAGATGTCTAGATCACATTATTTATATTTAGTCAAGCTTATTTATTATTTCCGCTGCCAGTACATTGTATTATTAAGTTACTTATTCAGTATTTCGAATTGTATAATGTATTAAGGCCATTTAATATTCAAGTTTTATAATGTACTGTTGAATTGTTATACTTTTTTATTCACTGCCTCGGGAAACCGAGATGGTAACAACCCTCATTATCTAGGAATGTCTTGCTAAAGGCACTTAGATAAATAGTGGTGTTACAAAGTGGTATCAGAGCGAACGATTCTCTGGCCTAACCAATGAACAATAATGAAATTAGGATGAGTCTAAATAAAATGAACCACGGGTAGAAACTGTTAGGATGCCCCTAGTGCGGTTAAGAAGAGCGCCTTAATTCGTACCCTGACCCTCTCAATTTTGAACCGGTCACCCCGTGAGATATAAAAGGGAGTGAGTTAGCTAGAAATGCGGTTATGTATTTGATATGGGTTAATAATTGCTTTCAGGTTAGAAATTTTAATCTCATGTTGGAATGTGATGGAGGTAAATTTTGTGTGATGATTGAAAGAATGGCCTAGGGCCTTGTGTAACAATGGTGATGATCGTGAGCTGGTGTGTATGGTTGGATTCATTATGAGATAAAGTATTATCTATATCTATATCTCTCTCTCTCTCTCTCTCTCTCTCTCTC
>JAOWBH010065646.1:0-14972 GCA_028566215.1 Silene coronaria
ACTTAGAATGGGACATTAGGCCACCTAATGACGGGTCATATAAATTTGTGTGTACTTAGCATACTTTGGCCTAACTTTTCAAAGTGTTTTTTTGGCCCAAAAAAACACAAATTAGCCAAACACACCATTGTTTAAAAGTTAAAAGTAATTTCTTAAATGCTCAAAACCCATATTTTTGCCATTAAAAATGGAAGCACCAATTTGCTGCTTATAGCTTTTGAATAACATTTAAGAATATTAATGTTGAAAAATTAAAATTCATATTTAACAAATTAGTCCAAACATGCTCTTAATAACGTATAAGCAGTTAAGCACAGCAGGTTAATTCACAGATTCTGCAAGTTTCAGCAGGGTCTTCAAAATTCTAATATGTGAATGCCTCTTCTAATGAGTTCTAAAATATGCTTAGAAGAGTTAGAACAGAAGTAAAAGATAAAGGGAGTACATAACATACAGGATATCGCGAATACGACATCAGCGAGGCCAGAGCTTCAACAACGGGAATCGGCTTAGTACTGCTTGAAAGCATTGCTTGGTAAAATATAGGCAAGGTTGAGAAATCATCCTTCATAACAGGGAGAAACACAGATGTTATTATAATATTATGAGGAAGTAAATGCAAAACTAAAATCACATTGCATCATCGGCAGAGTGATAGTTCTTCGAAAGACACGAACCCCGAGGCCAGCAAGAAGAGAGGGAAGCAACGTACTGGCTACGAACCACGTGTCGGGGGTTCAAATCCCACCATGTTCATCTACGGAGGGTGAGTCAGTGCTTTATTAATACCCTAGAGTCTTAAATGAGGCTTCTGGTTCTTTTAAATAGAAAATCTTTTTTGATAAGGAATCCAAATAAAAGGAATGAGGAAAAGGCATCCTCGTAAGGAAGCTAACAATAACTGTTCTAATTTTAAAAGTGAACATGATGAGGCCTTAAAAGTCCTCCAACTTTTACTCATAAGGACTCCTGTAATAAGCAGGGAAAGTCACTGTCACCGACACCACCTTTCCCTTGCAAATAAACCCTTAAAGAGACGAACATCTTTTACTGCCTGAGAAAGAAGCGAACAAGGTTTTTAGAACCATTTTGGTTCAATCTCAGTCGTTGGTCCCCGTCGTTATGAATCTAAAATTCGAATATTAGTTCATTCAATTGCTCCCAAATTTGGCATCCTCAACTCTTTGGCTGAAAGTGGGTCATATTGTAATTTTTGAAATATCCCACTTTTAAATAAACTGGGTCAAATCGTAATTTTTGAAACATATCTTTCATCTTTAGATTACAGACATACCAAGATATCCCCACTGGGGTATTTCATTATCTGCAAATTACACAAACCACTCGCACAAACACTCTCGATACACAGAAATAAAAAGTCAAGGGCTTAGGGCCTTGTTTGGATTGGTGGATTTGATAGGAAAGGGAGGAGAAGGAAAAGGGATTTGAAGGGAGCCAATATCCTTTTGTGTGGACAGCAAAGTGATGGTGGAGGGATTTAAAGGGGAGGGAAGAGGGGGATTTGGAGGGAACCAATATCCTTTGTTTGGATAGTCAAGTGATGGTGGACTGGTGGAGGGATTTAAAGGGGAGGGACTTCAAGAAAAATTATTTTCCCTCTAACAAAAAAATATCTGGAGGGAAAACACCTCTCCCTTTCCCTCCCTTCCCTCCTTCACCCTTCCCTTCCTTTCCCTCCAATTTTTGTATCTAAACAAGGCCTAAGGCTCTTGAACTAAAGATCAGCAATGCAGAACACAGAGCAATCAGTCAATAAATTGTCCAACATATATGAGTGAAAAAGCAGCATATTAGATATCTCAATATCCATTCTTATTTCGAAGGGAGGTCTGCACTTGGCAAAGAATATTACCTCTGTACTATGGGAGAAAATGATGAGTAAAATATCTAACATAGAACACAATGCTTGCTGCAAGCCATCAATATCTCTCCAATCATATAGTCTGCTAGTGTAGAGTTTCTGAACAGCAGGACACACTTTACCATACAAGAGAAATAGATGGACATACATAAGATTATAGCAAATTTGTAAGAATTACCTCCAGGGCAGGTGAAGTAGTACAAACAATTCGAAACATCATGCTGTGAACAGAAGAATCAGAAAGTATGACATCTCTAATACTACCACCAATTTTTTTAAGATGAAGCGAGGAAATAATACTTTGCCGCAGCACTTCAAGCACCTGTAGCACAAGGAAAAAGTTTATGTAATTAGTGCAACCACTAACAAAAACTCCGGTAGTTTAGATGAAACTAAACATCTAGAGCACCATGTGCACTATTTTGCGACTTCCTCCTTATTCCCCAACCCCAAATCACCAAAAAAATTAGCCCATAGAAGTGGTGGTAGTGGAGATATAAAGCTAATACATACTTTCTGTGTCACATTCCAGCGATCCTTTTTCACCTTGTATTTCCAGTATTCATGGTTCACAAAGACATACTGAAGACAGAAAATGATCAGAGCAAAAGTGAACTCATTTTCCACGCCTGCTTCAATTAATTGCACAGTGAAGTCCAAAACTACAAGATAGGACCAAAATCAATTGAGATAAAATCATTAATCATCAAACAGAAAAATTGCATGCCGAAAATCAGAGTATAATTCAGGACTAACAAAACCAATTCAAGAGCATCCGAAAATAAAAACAGGAAAAATGTGCAGTGTAGCAAACGGTAATGCAGAAGAAACGACCACTAAGGTTCTCTGACTAATGCCCTGACAGGCCCTCCCCTGGGCATATCATTGAGAGCTAATAAAAAATCATTGTTTGCCAATTTGTCAAATTGAGAATGGAGCTTTCAAAAAGATCTAGGAAAACAGAATTGAAGCATGGCAATCAGAATATAAGAGAAGATAACATTAAAGGTACCAAAAAGGTGACACACAGAATAAGTTGTTGGCTGTGAACATTTCAGTGGATGAATTTAAGAAAATGAAGAAATTTGGAGTGGAAGAATGAGAACCAAAATTGGATGGGTAGAGAGTCTCTGCAAAATGAATGAGAAATGTGTACATATATACAGTGAAATATGCAAACGTGTTTCAGAGAATGGTTTTTTCCTCTTTAGAAAAGAGAGGAACTAATGTGACAGTTTTGAAATACAGAGGCAGGTCTTCTGATTAACCAGAATTGATGTGGTTAACTACTAGTCCACTGAAGGTGAAGCTAATTCAATTCGAGCATCAATCGTTTTGGTCTCACAACTCTAGGCAGTTAAAAGGCTGGTGTTCATGCTCTAGATCTTTCACAAAATAGACACTATCTCAACCAAATGACGAAAGTCTAAGCTGTCATTGGTTTCTTACAAAGGGATAATTTAGATAAGAAATCTTTATAATATGATAATTTATGTTATATACATGGTATTTAGTCAAAAGTTGCCTCGAAAGTGCTCTCTTCCGTTGCTTCCATCCTTATTTTGAAGACCTCTATCCTTGTCATATGGTCTTAGTGTCCTCCTCTTTTGCTTCAGTAGAATAATATCATCTAGAAAAGATACAGACCAAGGAACTATAGCCCTAGAAGCTCTAGAGGAAAGGGAAGGAAGAATTTGCGTACCTGAAATAGCTAAGGGACAACCCGCATTATGCTCGCAATCAGTCAAGAGCAATTTTGCTAGCCGGCCAGAAAGCAACCATGAAGCACTACAAAAAAAAGTGTACATCACATGCACAAAATCAATAAAATCCCCTATTATAAAATAATTTCATACAGCAATATAGCCCCCAAATTCAATCAGAATCTCTTAGCATGTGAAAGCCAACATTTTTCAATTTTATAGTGTGGAAGGTGAAAGCCTTTGGGTCCTTATTGGTTACTCCCTTCGATTCTCATCAATTGCCTCATTTTCCGGTGTATTCCGTTGAATTGCTCCATTTCCTATGTAATCTACATTTAAATGTGTAAAAAGATGCATTTACCCTTACAAATTCATTATTATACTAACACCAATTACCTACCCAACTCATTTAATACTTCTTATATGGTGAGCCCCACCTTCACATCAACCCACAAGCTTCCCTTAATCCTAGTGCCCAAACTATATGGGGCAACTCTGAGAATCGGAGGGAGTATATTAAGGACATAAGCTCCTGAAAAAAAAAAAAAAAAAAAAGTGGAAAGCATAGCTAATTAGCATACAGACTTTTAAGTTCAATATTTGGGCCTTCTTTAAATAAGAGATATGTATGGAGCTGAAGACATAATAAGAGCTTTTTTTTTTTCAGATAACGAGATTGAAACAAGTTGCTTAAGCCTATCCACTATGATTTTGTTTACTCGCACCATACTCATACAGAAGCTTCTAGAACATCTCAGCGATAGAACTCTATTATTTTAGTTAACACTAATATTGTTATATAAGAGGGAGAGGAAAGAGAGCAGGGCGTCCTTGTCCAAAAAAAAAAAAAAGGACAGAGTCTTAGGCCCAAAATGATTTTGAGTCGGCTAACAGCCCATATGAAAAATTGGAGAGAAGGGAAATCATGATAGTATGAAGAGGAGAGGAGGAGAAGACATAGAAAGAGGTAACCCTTTTGAATTAGAGTTATGACAAGAATCCAATACCCTTGAAGCAAGGATACTGAAAAACCCTGAAAGCAGCAACCACTTTTGCCCAAAGTGAAGCTAAGGAAAACTACCAACTCCAGCAGTATAATCAATAAACCGAAGCAATCTAAAAATAGCCAAAAACTTAAAACTGGCTGGAAGAAGTGACTAGAGTTCCCAACTTCCCACTCACCTATAGTAGGCCGAAACAAAGTTTTACAAAGAGAGAAAACCGAAGCAGTGCTAAAGATTTTCCAGTCTAGAAATTACAGAGGAGCTGAAAAGTCAATAGAAGACAAAACAAAAAGGGATATAAGAAAATAAATGCAAGAAAACAGATGGCTTTAGTAGCAAAAAAAAAATAGATAAAACTTTCTGAACCACTGTTGGGTATAGTAATACTTCACTATAATTAAATAGAGAACAGATAAGCACTGACCTTGATGAGAAACCATCATTATGATCACTGAATATACTAGTCTTGAGTGATAGATCAAATATGTTCATCTTCATAACTGCCATGCTCACATGTGAAGGTGAACTGGAAAAGGGTAAAGATAAGTCTAAGAAAACTAATAATATATAAACAATAATAAACATACAAACAAGTTTTACATTCTTGTGGTCACCCATAATTCCATAAACCAATGTGGTTTTCACAACTCCCCGATGAACAGTTGCAATAAAAAGAAGATACTAAAAAAAAGAAAACCGCAAACCAAAAAAGAACCACAAAAGTACCATTTCATCATCTTTGCCAAAATGGTGATGACCATAGACATAGCAAAGGTGCTGGCTCTACAGGGCGACAAACTCCTCACAAGGTTGCACAAGATTTCAACCATGTCGATCGTGCAACTGAAAAGCAAATAAACAAGAAAAAGAAGACATATAAATGGCCATACAATAACAAGGAAGGAAACACAGTGGCAAAATAAATAAACATTGAGGTGAAACCTACCAAATATGGCTCCCCATCTGACTATCATCATAGTTCGTTTGAAGAAGAAGTGGCTTGCCAATATTCATCAAAGAAAAGCAAACAGCCTACAAAATTTCCAAGCAGTATCACATAAGAGAAAGCAAGACACTGAGACGATCTAGAGAAGTTTTATGAAAGTTGATTTTCAACATTTGATGAAAGACAAAACCACCTATTGCAAGATTTACCATTTACAACGAATTATAGAGTATATATGATCTCAGACAGTTTACCAAAACATTCATCAAGCAACTAGCCACTTTCAAAGAAGTGTCACACAAACCTTAGAAAGCTACTTCCTCCATCCCAAAATAATCTTCTTAATTTCCTTTTTTGGTCATCCCAACATAATCTTCCTACTTTCCTTTCTCAATACTAAAAACTATTGGTTTTTGTGCAAACTTTACCCCACTTACTACTTTTCACTATTCAATTGGTTTCCGCGGCATTTTACAACCAAGAAGATAATTTTGGGATGAAGTAAGTAAAATATATCCATTTCAATGCACCAAGAGACGGTAAAGTTTAACGACTTACCATGTTGAAGGATGCAAGTCGACTAAAAAGGTCAAGGGTCGCCACAACCTCTTCACTGCCATCCAACTCAAGTACCTGAGCTAGACGTAGAAGCAAGACAAGAACCCCAGATTGCTTGTACTGCAAGTTGATGTTGGATATGTCCATTACTAGGAGAGAAAATTATCCACAACCAAAGACACTAGCATGCAACCACCCAGTAATCCCAAGAAAGGGATTCTTAAGCCAATTTATTGTCTTAAATACCCACTATAAGAAGCCATATCTGGAAAGATATTGTTAAGTTACCTCCCAACGTACAACAGCAGTTTTGGAATCAATCATTCTCAGAATACGACCACGTGTTTTACTAGGGATAAATAAGCCTTCAACACCAGGTACTTGCAATGGAAGCTGTGTCTCAACAATCTGAGATGCTCCTTCAACTGTATCGCTGCCCATGTTAACAATAGAAGATATTCCAACAGATTTCTCCATGAAATTGTATCTGTAGAGATATATCCAACAGAACAGAGCAAATGGAAGGCGTCAGCTTTGATATTTATGAATCAAATGAACACAAAAGACAATAAGACAGTAAACTTTCCTCCAAGAATCGAGAGAATTCATATTCACAAATTCGATGTAAAAAATATAACTACACGGTGATATACTATGCCGGCCTATTTTATGCGTTTAGTATGCATCAACAAACATCACTTGCTAATATATGCAGTCATTCTAAACTTCATAAGATGCACAGAAGAAGAAAAAAGCCAGTTTAAAAAGAAGCAAACAACAAATTTTATTAAAGACTAATATTTATCAGGTTTCATGATCACTGTCCCCAAAAAACTGCATCCATGTCTTGATTAATAGATGTAATCAACATTCCGCAATAACGCACTCTCTTTTAGAAACAATTCCTAACCCTTTGTTTGGGTACAGAAGAGGGAAGGGGTATGGAGCGGGGGAAGGGTAGGAGTGATGGAGCATTGGTGCTTTCCCTCCAAAAATTTCCTATGTTGGGAGGTATTTCAATTTGGCATGTATGAGGGAATGTGAATCCCTCCATTTCCCTCCTCTTTAAATCTCTCAAATCCAACTTGCCAGCAAAACAAGGGAATTTGTCCCCAAACCCTTTTCCAAATCCCTCCATTCAAACAAAGGGTAAAAGCATAGGGAAGGACATGATGTTGTTTGTGGATTCAAACGACAAATGGAAGCGTATTGTCAAAATATGTGTCATTAGCTGCAAATCACTGACAACAAATGCCTCAGAAATATGTTTGTAAATGAATTCACAATTATTATTTTTTAAAAAAGGTCTCACAAAAAAAGTATACCAAACAGGATATCTTTTACTCACACACACTCAGCAGGCCAGCATCCTTCAGAAAGTGCTGATAGAAATCGTGTCAGTTCTATAGTTCGGCATGGAAATTCACTCTCCAAGTTAAAAAGAAGGCAGCGAATAGGTCCATCAACTATGCTACGCTTATCCCAGAACTGAATACAAAGAGACTCCTGCAACATTAAGAGCACAATTATACTAACAGCACCTAAACAAAGTAGTGGACAACTTGCAATTTCAGAGAAGTATTTGACAAAATGACCAATATTTTCCAGCAACTTAAAACATTATTCTATCAATCCAACAAGTAGTCAACAACAACAACAAAGCCTTAATTCCAACATAGGTTAGGGTCGGCTTAAACAAAGCAACAGTTTTTTTACCAGTAAAACTATAAGCATTTTAACATGTCTCTAATAAGGATTGAATGATCAGGCTACTACATGATTTTGAAATGAACGATTGTGTGAAACAAGCTGAAGAAAATCAAATACATATAATGGAAAAGGCACTTGACAATTATATTGACCAACTACTACTTCACACTATAAGCGCAAACAATTTAGTGATTCATTTGCTTTATTCCATTATTTCCAAAGCAAAAGAATAATGACTCTGGCTCCAACTGATTAGAGATTCAAAACTTGTTCCATTCCAGAAAAAAACTTCACTAAAAGGGTCCACTTTTCCAGGTTAGCCTCAAAGTCTATCAGAAAAATGCAAGAGACTAACCCTATTAATATGGAAAGGCATAATTAAGAGTGATAAAACTAAACATATAAACAAAAAGCAACATACACCACCAACCTCTCCTCGATAGATCTCAGATAGAATAGCTAAAATAAGTCCGAAGGTGTCATCTGCCAGCTGCGAATTGATTTCGTATGATGCAACAAATGCTGACATAAATGTCCTCAATATGCTCCGAAATCCTGCAACAGGTCCCTATAAAAAAAAATCTGAAATCATAATACATGGAAAGCAAGCAACAATTGCACAAAAGACTTAGTATAGGAAAACTAACACATAGAAATTCATTAATTAAACATTTTTTAAGAGAATTCATTGATTGAATAGTTTATTTATTATTCATTCATTAATTTTGATAAGTAAAACAAGAACACCTAAAAATTCATCATTCTATGTGTTACATCGAAATATAAGATTCCATTCTACTCCAGGTCTCAGCCTCGATTCGAAGTGCAATAATTCTTGGGATAAAATAATGTTTGGTCCTGGGCCTGGACCCTGAATGAAAATTCTCCATCAAGATTTCACAGGAGTTTCCTTTGAGAGAGAGGCTCCAATACCTTTTTCTCAACCATATAACAAATATCATGTACGCAACAAAGACTGCTATCTACTACAGAGTACATCGTATTTCGAAAAGACTATGTTATGTATGACTTACATCTGAATCCTTCAACACATCACTTTGAAGAATATCCAGAAAATGGCTTAATGAAGCAGATTCGAATGCTTGTCGCACATAACCAACATGGTCAATTTCCTGCGTCAGCCATCAAGTTATACAAGTTTACATATAGGAGGTGGTACAAGACATAACTACCGAGTACAAAGAATAACTACCATGAGCTCATTAAATTCCTCCTTTTCCGGAAGTGATACGAGCAGGCAAAGAAAGACAGCCCATGCAAGGATAAGAGGCCCTGCTTCTTTGGACTCAAAAATATCTAAATTAGATATGATAGAATCCAAGTCTAGGACATCACTTGGAGTGAACATGCATGAGCCATTCCTGCTAATTGTCAAAAAGTCAGTGAGTATGCTATTGTTAAAATTGTCTCTTAAAGTGCTAAATGCTCTATACTAAAGACATGTTCATCATACTACAGGCTACACAGCAATGTATAGCCTCCGGGTACAGGTTCTTTTCCAGGTGAGACATTTTGCGCAGATCATGTGTTGAAAGTTACAGCTCCAAGCACAAACCATCGTTATAGCTTATTTAAATATAGCAATTGCACCCAACAAACATAAAACTAATGGAAGTATATATCTTTTCCGTTCCCACGTCAATTGAGGTAATGGAAGTCACGGACATCTTACTAGGTCCCACAAGTCCCAATTGACGACAGTATAAAACATTACCCCAATGCCTCAATGGCTCCCGCAAATTGCAGGATAAAGGGGGTCGGATGTATGCGGCCTTACCCTTGTTTTAGCTACACAAAGAGGTTGTCTTCGAATGACCAAAGATGAAAATTATGTCAGGTTCTACATAGAAGGACAGCTACATCACTTGAGAAAGAAGCGCAACCACTTTAGTGAGCCTTTGATTTATTCCATCGTAATCCAAAACCAAAATAAATCACTCCTAGTGGGTTACATAAGAGCAACAATTTCAAATACAGGTTGTAAATAATCATCGTACACTAGAGGGTGTGCAACAAACATGTCGCTTCCATTAAGACAGATCAAGAACTTGCCTGAAAGGAACTTCATCATGTACCATTTGTAGAAGACTCTCGAAATCTAAAGTCTCAATAAGGATTAATAACATCTGAATTTTAGCACGATCACAGTATTTACAAGCTTCAGTGGACACTCCAAGCTTCATGAAGTTTGTAGTCTCTCCAGTCATATCCTGAGAATAGAAGTTTCAGTCGGTGCAGAAGAACAAGTGACGTTTATGATCAGACAGAAGACCAACAATGGATCAAGACAGGATCTACCTTATAAAGTAGGCATAACTCCTTCCACTCAGCAGCACTACAGCGGCAGAATGATTCATAATATGCAAGAAACAGAATGTCCAAGATCAAGTTACCTTCAATCAGCATATCTTCAGCCCACAATATAAAATAATCGGCATCCTAGATCCCGTAATAACAAAAGAAAATAATTTAGATAAAGGAGCAAAAATACTTAAATACTTGGCTAAATGTTATGTAGACAATTAATATGCGGGCACTACAGTCAAGAGACCTGCAATGCTGTCGATTTTGAACCAAAATTACTATATTGGCTTACCTAAAAACGAACAAAAGCTAGTATACTTCAAAGGCAATTTAAGTACATCGCCACTAAGAAATTTGGAGTTACAAAAGGTTACACGACGAAGCAAAGCTTTGAAGTCCAGAGAGCCTGGGATGAGAAGCAAAAGAATAATTTTCTTCCCAGAATCACTTGAAAACAAAATAAATTTCCCCTTGAGTAAAACTATAACGTTTTATGCAAACTTAAGCACAATGACAACATATTTTTTTTTGGCATGTACCACAATGACACTAGTTGGGTGCAAAACATCAAGGTGGAAAGCGCAACTGCGAAAGAATGAATCGAAGACTACCAGTTACCCTTCAGATCCTTCGAATCACCATGAATACAATTTAAACTTGAAGCATGTAAAATCTCAGAATCAAGTCGCAACATACCATTTGTTGTGCAAAAGATGACGAAAAGTGACTCCTAAGGATATCTATCAACTTGTTCTCAAACCCGTCAGAAATCAGCTTGCGCACTCCATCCAAAAAAACATCTCCTTGTTCCACAACAGAGTCAACATTCACTGAACCAGAGTCCACTTATTAATATTCCACTTCTAAACTTTACAACATACCAAACCAGATATTACACATAATAGATACAAAAGAAACATCACTTATAAACGAAAAAAAGGAAAGAGCAATAACACAATAGAACGAGAAACATGAACAGACAGACAAACAACGGAGGGAAACGTGTTCTTCAGAGTCACGGACAACTAGGCAAGGAAGCATCTTACAAAAAATGACATTTTTAAATTCAGAAAATACAGAGTAACACCTAGGGCAACAATCTCTGTAAAGAAAAATAAAGGTATCCAGAGTGCAGAAGTAATAAACTCACAAGCATTAACTATGATCTGACGCAAACACTTCAGCAGGCATTGTCTTTCAGTGTAATACTGCAGCACTATCTTCAAAAGAAACATTAGCAAAAGTAGTCAGTAGTTGTGCTTCAGCTCAACTGTAGCTATAAATCCATATAATTTCCCACAGCTTGAGATTCAAGTTCATACGATGCAACAAAGATTTGATTCAGTTTTAAGTGTGATTACTTCTATAGGATTTAACCATTTTTAGCCAATCCGGAACCATTTGCGCTGACAATATAAAGTGCACTCGCTAGAAGGCCACATCGTATAATTGAACATAAGAGAAGGTGAAACAACAAAAGAAACACAAGAGCTGCAATCTTTTACAAGGGAAACAAAAGAGCTAAAAGGAAAAGTAGGTTCATTAACCAGGCGTCTTAGGCAAAGAACCATTATAACAGGTTACCAAGGACGACAATCCGCTCTGATAAAAGCAAAAGGGAGAACCAAGCATATAAAATTCAGTAAATTTTGGCAATCTCTCAACTTAAACAAAAAACAATGATATTGAGCAATCAAGACGTAAAAAGCGGATAGTAGATCCACCGCATTGGGTGTCTGCGTTCTGTGAGGTGCAGTGGGTATGCCCTGCCTCAATTATTGAATTTATAGAAATAAAATGTGGTGTGTCGCTTCTTTGGAAATGTCTTGTGTTGTCTGTTTCATTGCGAAAACCAGAATCAAATGCTATTTTCAAGGCAAACTCATTCTCCTAAGTCCAAACTATGCTACGGGGAGGGTTGTTTTCTTAATTCTTTTTAGGCTAAAGCCTAAAGCAACACGTGTCTACATAGGGACATCAAGACACCAATAACTCATCTACAAAAGATTGTTTGTTTTTAAATGTCATTTGTTGTACAATGAGGTCTCCACGGGACCATGTCCACACTATAGTTTCCTATTCATTCTACTAGTGAAATTATTTCTATCAAAAAAACTATCACAAAATAATAAAAACACAAAATTAAAATACACACCTCGTTAAGAAGACCTTGATTGATACCGGCAAGAGCGCTATGATCTACAGACCTTTCCACTAAAATGTACGACTGTACCTCATCTAACAACTGCGAGCAAAACAAACCATGACATCAGGAAAAGGAACCAATCTGTACTATTACAACACTACTACATCCTCGAGCTAAAATTAAGCACTGTGCACACATTTTCAGAAACAATGAACCAAGAAGAGCAAAAGAGTACCACAGCAGAACAGAATTTCAAAGCGAAATCCTTGAACTGAGGTTTAACACCTGATTTGCAATTCGAAGAGCTACCACAGCAAAGCTGAGTTTCAAATCAAATTGCTTCAATTGAGATATGGTAGTAGTATAGTACTACAATAAATGTCTAGTTATCGAGCTAAATTTAAGTACGGATTAGTATTGAATACAATTGACACCAATGCGCACATTTTCAGAAGCAATTCAGTAAGACGGCTAAAAACAATGACAACAGTAAAATTGTGTTCCAAAGCTAAATCCTTCGATATATATCCAGTTATCGCGCTAAATTTAAGCATTATTGCATACGATGAGACTAACACACACTTCGGAAGAAATCAAACAAAGGAGACCAAAACACTACCGCTTCATAAAATACATATGAGAATAACGCACACCTTTTCAAAACCAATTAAGTAAGAACAGCACAAAACATTACCACGGTAGAACTGAATTTCAAAGCTGAATCCTTCAATATATCCGGTTATCGACTTATATATCCAGTCACCAAGCTAAAATTATGCACTACATAATACAATTGAGAATAAAATGGACATTTCGGAAGCAGCCAACTGATAACAGCACAAACATTACCGCAGTAGAACTGAGTTTCGTAGCTAAATCCTTCAATATATATCCGATTATCGAGCACTATATCCAGCTATCGAGCTAAAACTAATCGAGAGTAACGCAAACAATTTCGGAAGCAATCAAATAAGAACATGACAGAAACTTACCACAGTAGAACTAAGTTTCAAAGCTAAATCCTTCAGTTCAGGCTTAATACTCAATTTACGCGAACCGACAACAACTTGTTCAGCATTCAACGCATTCTTCGACGATTCGCAAGGAGGTTTAAACTGATTAACAGTATTCAAAAACCACGGATGATTCTCCTTCAACTTCTCCACCTACAAAAAATTCAAATAAAAATTAAACCAATGCATACTAAAATCGAATCAAAAACCCTAATTTGAGCAAAATTGAGAGAGATTAGGGGAAAATACCATGGAAGGAGGAATATCGGAGGAAGGAGAGAGGTGTTCGAGGTCAGTGAGGAGGATAGAGTAGGAGTCGAACCAGAGAGAAGAGTTGACGGTGGTGGATTTGGTGGTTGTTGCGGCGATTTGACCGTTGGAAGCCGCCATTGGAGCAGTGAAGCAAAGCTAGGGCTTTGGGGTGTTAGTGTGAGTGCCCGCGCCTTTTAAGACTACGAACTTGGAGAACGAAGACGGGTGTGACACCTTTAGACGGGTGTTATTTTTTGAATTTTGGTATGATGATTGAAGTATGAAGGTGCATTTTTAAGAATAATAAAATGAAGTTTTTTTAGATAAAAAAAACGTGTTTTGTGTTGTTTAAAACCGTCTCCGATAAAGCCTTTATTGTCATTGTCGCCTCTATTGCGGGGTCCAATGAAGGTTGGGCCGAGGGGTAGGGTTTTGGACATGACATTGCTTGGATCGTGCCAGGTCGGGCTTCTGAATCAGTGACCCAAGCAAGGTCCTGTGAGTGGCGGGCCATGACGGATTGTGCGAGGTTTGCTTCATTTTTTTAGTTTTTGTGGTAGAGTTGGCCGAGTTATAGGAAAGTTGTCACTGACCCGACCCGATAAGGGATCGTGAAGCTGGCTAAAAGAAATACACGTGAAAAGAAAATTAACAATTACCAAAATTTATATAGGATCCATGCAACTTGCGGTTCTTCTTCGATAGGATGAGGGGTTGTTAGGTTGGCCTATGTTTTTGCCACAATGGCATAGTATTCTAGTCGACTACCTGAATTACCAAATTGTTTACTTATCTTTTCTTTTTTATTTAGATTATTACTAGCCCAACCCAAAAGATCACGCATAATAATGATCTTTGTGGTATCAAATAACCGAAATTTTAACTTTATCATTGTTCGAAATATTGTTAAAAACTCACCGCGTGCTATATGCAGGGGCGAACCCAGACTTTAATTTTGGTGTAGCCAAAAAAAAAAACAGAAGGTCTTGCTTGTGACCATGACCTCTCACAACCGTTCTCTGATCCCACTTATTTCCCCACTTACTGCTTGTGCCGAACACTAAATGAGTATTTGTGAAACAAAAAACAAAACAAAAAATTCTCAAAACAAACTATCTAACGATCCATTGGGCAAAATAGGGAGTAATTAAGAATCATTTACTACATAATTAAATAGATAGCAAATCATTGTGTCATTTGTGTTATAGAAAATGTGATGTTAATAAATAGCAAATCAATACATTGAGCAAAATAGGGAGTAATTAAGAGTCATTTACTACATAATTAAATAGATACATTGTGGTGGACAAGTATTAAGGGAGGGATAAAGATAAGTAATTAATGACGAGAAATAGGAACATACATCGGATGTACTACCTCAGACTTTTTTTGTTTTTGAGCATATGTGTATTTTTTTCGAGCTTATTACCTCA
>JAOWBH010065757.1:0-14971 GCA_028566215.1 Silene coronaria
TAGCTATGCTCTCCTGTCATTACATGTGACTGACAAAGGTCCAAAACTAATATCTGGTGTTCAAAAAAGATAACTGAGCGCATAATTAAGAAAATAAAAAAGGCTGAGAGGAAGTGATAAAGATTGAATGTTATTTGTAGTATGATTAGACACTTATTTTTGACTAACATTAGACCGGCGGCAACTGAATAAGACCACTAAAAACTTCCACGTTAAGAGATTTATGAAGCCTTAGCCTTGGCATCGGTCTACTACTAAATATATTGAACACCCACGATGTCATAAGTGGAAGACCAACTTTGAAGTACAGCAGCAATAATTTATCAGGTACTCAGAGAGCAAATATATTGCCCGCTTTGGAGTACAACAATTCAATTTTCATATCTGACCAAAGTTATAGGTGCTCAGGGATATAAGTACACCTTATAGTGTTCTATACTCATCTCCAAGCGTACGACATCATCGCGTAATAGCTTGATACACTCTTTTTTATCATTCAATTCATCTAGCATAACTTTCATCTCCATTTCCAGCCGAGCATTATCTTTTTCCAGGATCTGCAAAAAAAAAAAGGTACAACACCAGGACACAAAGGCAGTATCAGAAACAAAAATTACAAAACCTAAAAGGGGAGGGGATATAACCAAATCACATTCTTTGCATTTCTTAAATTATGAACAGGCAGACAAACAATACAATTAATCAATTATCACTCAATTTTCATTACATGTCATCCAACAACCTCTATGTACTTTTTTGTTCCACAACTTTTTTTTGATAAAGAATACTATAGTATTAATAAAAACAACACCAACGGTGTAACGACGACTATGTACAAAAAAAATAACATAGAGGTGACGCCATCTACAAAAAGACACCATGGGGGTAACGCTCGTGTACAAAAAGATACCCTAAATGTGAGGTCCATATACAAAGTGAAAGATGGATAATTACGTTCTCAATTTATCATGGGTAATCTATCTGAAGAAAAAAGAAAAAGACAAGTTTCAATTTGGGTGAAACATATGGCTCAAAATATATAAAAGCATTCGAAAATGAAAATTGAACTCTTTATATGAAGAGGCAACATCATCAAAAGTACAAAGATTTCGTAAAATCCATGTCCACCACCAAATAGCCAAAGGAACCACAACAACCTCTTCATGTTAGATTAACACAAGAGTAGGGTTGTATATATTTGATCCTTTTACCTTGTCATACAGCATTGGGGAAATGTTGCTCTATTATAGAAGAGATAGGAACACTAATGAAGCTCATGTTTCAACAGAAATTGTTCCAATTACCCAACCATAAGCACAATATATGACCAGAATGATAGTGAGTGAACTACCTCAGACCTTGTAACTAAGCTCTTTTCTGCATCCATAAATGAACGTTGACATTGTTTAAGCTTCTTCTCCATTTCATTTATATAATTGTCCCTGAGCTTTTGTTCTCGGTCAATTTCTTTAGTAAGGTTGTCAACTTTGCTTTCAAGCTTTCGGCATAAGCTTTCATAATCAAATTCTTCTTTGACTTTCATCATATTTACCACTTTCATAGCCTGCACAGTAGACAACCACACAGATTCAACCTTTATTCACTGTTCCTACTGTAAATCAACAATATGCCACTAAAAAAGCATCAATCGGTTATTTTGGGTCCCTAGGCATGAACTAATGTGGTTGATTCATAATGAGTTTTCAAGTCTTTGCATCCTTAATAAGTCACATACCTGTACTTGAGAGTAGTATGCATGTGATAGCCTGAACTACATGAATGATGAATATGAGGGTCCGCACATCTTAGGAACAATATGAAGGCTCTTAGCTATCTCTATAGAGCGGTCATGAGAACAAGTTATGTCAAAGTCGGAGATGAGTGTAGAATACTATAAGGTACTCATTTATTCCAAACAAAGCCTATAAGATGGTGCCTACTGGAGTAATGGATGATTTTACACCATGTAAGATAACTTATAAGTCACAACCCATAAATCGGCTGCACCAACAACCTTTCTTAAAACAGTGGTAACGACCGTGATGTCTAACACAGTTCCAGCTTGGATTGACAGGTCGTACTTGTGTCCAGTTAAGTGTTGTGATTGGCTTGTTGCTTAAAACATAGGAAAAGAAAGAATATATGGAGTACAGACTCTAACATTATCTCTACATACGACTTACTGAAACGTAACAAAATTAGGATAATCATGTCTACACCTGTCACTCTATCGGGATAGAACTTCAGCAAGTATATGAGACGTTTGTTAGCGACTCTATCTAGTATATATACAAGACTCAACAATATATTATGTAGTGAAATACAAAGACTATTTACTTCCATACCCAATGGAGCCAGAGGCCCAGAGCTACTCGTTTTTGTTCTTGTCTATGATGGAATAGAGCAACTGGCTCACAAAACTAGTCGAGCTTCTTTTTAGAAGTACTAGTCATTCCATGCAATTCTAGACGCAATTTTCAATAAGGGTCATTAGGAAGCTGTCTTGTGTCAGTGTGTGTAGCTAACACAGGGGTAAGCATATTCAACCTCCATTACCCAGTAACATGCAGGAGCCCTCGAGGCACAGGTTTAATGAAATCTTGAAGTAAATTATAAAGCCAATAATAGCTCTTACTGATAAGAAAATCACATGCTCTTGCATTACAGATATTGAAACGTGATCAAAGCAAAGTTGCTTACTCGCTGCCCAAACATTATCGTGCTGGTCGTTTCTGCATGATGCCTTGCTGAAGGTCCAATTGTTATAATTAGAGACGTCCTAGCAGAGCCTAGGGAAAGAATCATGCACACATACTTGGATGGTAAGACCTCAAAATTGACATGGATCCATAATATGAAAGCAAATAAATAATCACCGCCTTGGCACGACATAAAATTGCTATAAGTATATGGCACCAGCTTATAGACATTTATTTAGGTGAGGGTTTATAGATTGGAAGCCTAATGCCAGGCCCAAGTCCAGTATAAGAGAATTCCCCTTCAAAATTCCCCTGATGAGGGATTGGCTTTTGACTATATGCCTCTTGTAGACTATACAAAATTTGAATTTTACAAAATTAACTGAATATACTCAGATCACTTTAAAAAGAGGTTGATTGAAACAGTTTTGAAGATACCAGAGGCCTTCTTTTATAGAGAGTGTGTACGAAGATTCTTATCAAAGAGTATACTAGAACAGCGGAAATTCTCTGAGGAAATGTGGGCGTAACACTTTTATTTTAATACGTCAAAACACAAATCAATGCTCGCTCCTTGCTTCCACCAAAACCATTAAAATAAATATGAGCAGGGACATTCCCATAGCTTCCAAGCCAAATGGAAGAAACTGGAAGACTAGAGAGACACCTATGAACCTGACCCCTGATCTTTCCTCCATGAAACATAAAAATAATAAAACCTGACACCTTTAAGAAATGCTAATTCCCGAGGTCTATTTTTTAATCATAAACGATTTAAAGAAGCAAGGATATCCACCTCCAAAAGAATCACGAAGAATTCTTGTCAACTTGGAATCCCGAACAGGGATATGTGGACTATTTTCAGCCAACGCATTTATACACTTCCCCAACGAAGTGAGAGAAAGATTGATAAATTTGGCCTCTTCAAGCAAGTGTCCTTCACTACCTGTCATGCACAAAAGTGAGACATTACATTTCAAAAGATGCCATAATAAACACAAAGCACATTGGCTTCAAAAACTAAGTTGATATAGCACGTTGTCTTCTATTCCAAGACATATACACATTAACTACACACATGTATGTCACCATAGAAATAGGACTTATACGAGTATTTTTTTATAAATAAGACACACTACTCCCTCCATTTCGTTTTATACGTCATTTTAGGATCTTGCACATGAATTACTACGTATAATAAATGGATCTTTCAAAAATAAAAATATACATTTTTATGCCAAACGAATAACTAAAAGTACCTTTTAATCTTATTTATTAATTATAAATGCTTTGGAAAATGTAGCGAATATGTAATACATGGAAGATGGTAAAACAACATACAAAAAGATAATTTTTAATTTCATCTAAAAGGACATATAAAAAGAAACAGAGAGAGTATTAATTAAGGGACACCACAGGCCGAAAACACGACATGAATCCGATACGAAATTAACGGGCGTGGTTGAGGTTTAATGACCCATTTATGTAAGTGGGTCGACACGAACACGACAGAGATTTAATTGGGTCTGGTTTGGGAGCTCTCAAACCACGAAACCGACACGAATGACCCATTTACTACATTAATTCTATTTTTTTATCCCCATCACATAAATATATTTAAACTTCCGAATATTGACACGACACGAAAAGTCGAAAGCACAACACGAACACGACATGAAATAAACGGGTTGGGGTGAGGCTTGATGACCCATTTATGTAAGTGGGTCAACACGAGATTTTATTGGGTCGGGTTTGGGTTGAAGGTTCATGACCCGTTTACATGTGACACGAACGCGACAGGACCCGATCTGTTCGCCATGCCTAGGTGACGCTCATGTACAAAAAAATATCAGAGTTAGACACTCATATACAAAAAGACATCATGGGTGTGACGCCCATATAAATAATGCACATCTAAATGGTAAGTGAATATTAGATTATTCCCACAGTCCCCTACCTTCCACATTGCCATTATGACTATATCCCACCTCACCCTCACCAAACTAATTTCAAAACACAAAAAACATGCTTCCGACATACCAGATTTATCTATTCTTTCAGACCCAGCCAAATCAACAATTAGTAGCTTGCTTTTTCGTATCATTTTCACATCCATGTCAACTTGTGCATTAATTCCAGTCCCCATTTCAGAAGACGGTGCATGTTCTGTCTTTCCAGTGATAGACCTTCTAACATAAACCTAAACAATGAAAAAAAAATGTTTTGAACAATATGCAATTGTGTGGAAAGAATGAACATAAAACAGAAAAGAGAATTGCTGTCAGACTGACGCACCGTTAAAATTGCATGACTGCGTGATGAATTTGTATTGAGTTTTGTATTTGCGGCATGACGGTTTGCCTCACCATTTTGAAGCAATTCCATGAACTGGTCAAGTTCATGAATCTTAACCACTGAGGCACCAGGCAACAGTACTTCTCCTGTCTTTGCATCTTCAACAATAGGAATGTTAACCTTCTCGGGTGCAAGCAGGTCTTGAATTGCTTCCTTGTACAACTGAGAAAATAGAAAATGAGTAATAGCATAAATTGGGTAGAAGAAGCAAAAATACTAGCACCCACCAACAGCTATAGGGCTGTAAAATAAATATAGAAAAGTAGTTTTCTTGTATGTATTTGATGTTGCAATAAGATAACGATTAGGGTTGTATCACCTATTAAAGACAGTGAGTATGGCTGAGCTATCGATATATATAGCTACGATTGAATGGCCAAAGTCAGCCAAAGTTAGTATGGGTTTAGATATGGCTAGGTATCCAAGTGTCGGATTCACCATGACTCTAACTTTTAGACACAGGGACTTTGCCCTAAAATAAGGAATAAGAGATAGAAGATAGGCTAAAAATAAGCTATGGTACCTGTTATTTTAGGGAAAAATATTTTGGAACATTTATATTTATGAACGGTGTATAATTTGTAAAAGAGGAGGTAATAAGAGATAGAAGATAGGCTATAACCATGGAAAACTAACTTTTTTATGATCTTAAGGTAAAACACCCGGGGGATTCCACACCTATGTTACACGACCATTGCCCACAGTATTAAAAATCGGTAGTCACGTGACATATTGGTTTTCTTTTTTAATAATATTAAAAACAAAGATTAGCATAGAGGTGACATCCATCAGCAGAAAGGCGGCATGAGAGTAACACCCATATACAAAAAGGCACCCTAAAGTGACGCCTAGATACAAAATGAAACCCTAAATGTGACGCACATATATGAAATGAGAGATAGACGTGAGTCACATGGCATATTGCCCACTATGCAAAGGATTTCAATTTTCCACGCCAGTATTTTCTGTTATATAACAGACTTCCAAAATAGCTGATGTCAGACTGGTATAGTCAGTGTTTGGCCAGTATAGTTTATCAGTCGCATTGTACAAACTATACAAAAACAAGCCCAAAAATTCCTGATATAAAATGCATTATTGGGTTCACAGTGCAATACATACAATTATCTGTGATCCTTCCCACAGTCATGCCGTCACCGCAACCATGACCGACACCACATTTGAATACCATGGTTTACAAGTTAAGTACTATTCACTTGGGAATAGTACGAAAATCAAAATAGGAATTTGAGCAAGACTGAAGTGAAAAGGAAAAACTACACTCTGAATGACAAAAATGTATGCAATGTATCCCCCTTCAAAACAGGGCAGTGAAATACCTGTAAGTAGGAGATTTCCACGCTATCATGTCTTGGAGATATATTGGTAATTATATCTTCTACTGCCCTCACCATGATACCACGCTCTGATGCATCATTTTTTCCAAGGTTGCCAACAGTGTGTGTCTTCCCAGTACCTGTCTGACCGTAAGCCATAACTGTTCCATTATACCCACTCATTACACTCTGCAAAATAGTAAAAAACAACTTAGTATGGTTAACACAATGATAATCCTTAAACAATCTGTATGATAAGATAACAAAAAAAAAATCAACGCCTAATGCTCATGACAAGAGGACAGACAAAAAGAGCAATAGAACACATGGAACATGGAAGTACTTCAAAGAACAAAGCAATACTTTTATATCCTAACTTCCTAAGTCCAAGCAAGGCTCATATTTCGCACAAGTTGAATTTCCACAGAAAGACCTGAAAGAATGTAATAGTGTAGACAAGCGAACTAATGCTCATATGTGGGAATCTAAAGCGTCATTCAAGTCATATAAAATGCATAACATTATGAACCATATTCAGAAGCAAAGAAGGACTCTAAATAGAGCGTACCTCAACAACAGGTTTGGCTACCACTTCATAAACACGCTTTTGGGAAGCTGTTTCTGTAAATACTTCATCGAATTTGTAAGAATCAGAACTCCAATTGTTCTTTTTCAAGTTCAGTTTCTTCAGCTGAGCAACCAATATGATGTGTGAGAGTGTGAGACAGGGTCCATCTTTAGTGAAACTTATACAAATCTATTATTCTATGCTGTGTATAGGCCAGCTAATTAACCAGGATTAGTTACATTATAAAGTGATTTTCACAACATCCCTCAGACCAAGTACATCCGGCCTCTTACGTAGCTCTTGAAAGGATTAGTTTCCTAGTAAAGTGGAGAAAAGTGGCTGCTTATTTGCATCTCAACTATCCGTTTATTAGTGCTTATTAATGGGGAACCTGCTGGTTTGTTTGTTAGCTATAGAGGTCTTAGTTATACGCAAGGCAGTGAAGGCAGGTTCCACTAAGGAACAATTCACACAATCATCCTAAGCCCAGATGAAGTCCACATAAGTCAGGGCTAATAGTAACATATTGCATTTGACACTCTTGAGGGTTTATTATCCTAATCAGCTACTCCCGCTATTTTTTTGAATTAACCCCATGGGCCCACTTTTCCACTCACAAGAAGTAGGGCAATGGAGCTAATTCAATAAAATGGAGGAGGTATTTCATTGTGAAAATAGAGGGGGCAAACAGAGTGAAAAAAGGAGGCTTTGGATATTTTCAGCTGAAAAGGTCAAAGGAAATATCACCTCTGGCTGTATGTCAACGCAATCGGCAAAATCTGCATCAAGAGCAAGATCTTCGTCATTTCTGGGTCGAAGCCTGATAGCAACTCTAACTCTTCCAGGTTCTGCACGGTTGACAATAACCTTATGATGAAGATTAACTGATTGGTCTTAAAGTACCCCCTCCTTGATATATAAAGATCATGTTTATTAGACAGATCAGTATCATTTTGTACAGATAGAAGACAACAAAGCAGTGAGATCTTAACAGAAAGCCATAATGATAACGCAACTAAATCCTCAAGGATTTACGGTGCCCTTCAACTCTTAACCAATATAAAAGAAGGCTTCATCAAGAGAAGCATGTATAAGTCGCAACTACGTCAGCAACATTAAAAATTGGATATCAGGCACATAACCCTCATCGAACAGAAACACAGGAAGATAAGGTAGACTACTCCATTTCACGAAACAGTGTGAAAAACGACACAGGCGGACAGGCCTATTAAGAATCCACATGCTCCAAAACTATTAATTCCAAAAAAATATCAGAAGCCACACGACAGCTCGAAATTAGGAGTTTTCCAGCCTGCCAGCTCCATTAGGACAAAACGCACAAGATGCAAGATGCACTTAGTTCGCCATATACTACTAAACGAGTAAATGTGGCAACTACCATGGGCTTTTGACTATGAAGGTTTTTTTTTCTGTTACATTTTGTCTCAATGGATGGAATTGAAGGGAAAAGGAACGATGCAATTTCCCTTGTTTAGTTTACTAATTATAGAGGAATGTACCTTTCCAGATTCCACCAGACTAGAGGAAAGAAAGAAAGACGGACACTTTCCGTAAGAGGCATGTTTCAGCACTTCCTTTCCTTACAAATCCCATATAACTTAGCCCGATTTCCTCATCTCCCTTTCCTTGCCATCCTATGCATCTAAAACTAAAGCAAAATAGGAGCCCCAAAAGTCAATTTCAAATATCTATGAAGTACCAACGCACTAAGATAGTGTTTAGAAATGCGGAATTGTTTTTATTTTCATGATCCTACTTGTAGAAATCAAAATGTTCTAATTCAATTCCAAATCCAATATCATAATCGTATTTGGAATCATGTGAAATTCCATTCTAACTTTCGATTTCTCAATGATGTTTGGGAAATCCATGGAATTGGAATAGGTCGGAGAAGGGACGACCCAAACCTATTTGACAAGTCTACCATAGAAGACTAGATTAATGGAATTGAAATGACTACTAACGAGTAGAAATTTGAGCCCAATTTCACTTCCAAATTATCAAGTTTTCGAAACGCTTGAAATATCTCAATTACGGAACTCAATTTAGGTTCCCAAACACTATATTTCACATTTCCGAAATAATCACGCTCTACTATTTATCAACAGCGGCAACAACAACAAGAACAACATTACCAAGTGGCTGAATCGCTCCAGCAAATTACGGTAGCATTACAATTTTCTATCATAATTCAACAATTTCACAATCACTCTAAAAAAACCTAGCAACAAGAAATGACAAAAGACGAGAAAGTTGACAAACCAGGATCATGAGCAATGATAGAATGACTCCTAGAAAGCGGAGTAACAGACCGCTTCCCAGAAACCGGCGTAACCGAGCGCTTGGTCCGTTCAGAATTAGGGTTTGACGAAGACTTCCGATTGGAATTATGATTCTGCACACCGCCACTATTAGCAGCAGCATTGACGCTTTTAGTCAAGGAATTGGTAGAAAGGTTGAGTAAAGAAGCAGAAGAAGGTGTCTGCCATGTTTGTCGCTCTTTACCTGATCTTTGCGTCGCCATTGTTGAAGAATATTACTTTATTAGTAGTACTATAATTATAATAATAATGAAGGGCAGAGTTTGAATTGAAGAAGGATGAGGAGATTGAGAAATGTGAGATGATGGTGGAGAAATGATGAATGTTTGTTGTTCGACATTGAATGAAGAAATGATTGAAGGAAGGAAGATAGTTGCTAGCACGATGAATGTGACTTCGTCGTCTACTATTATCATCAACCTATGCTATGTATGATTGAGAGAGAGAGAGAGACACAGACAGGAAGTGTGTTCTCTTCCCGCGTTATGTTTTTTTTAGAGGGTTATGGACGGGGAGTCGGCGGGTTATCTTTTGGATCGGATCAGCTTTCGAGTTGGAGTCTTAGGGTCGTATTGGATATGGATTGTATTTGACAAAGGTGACTCTCCAGGTTGTTGAGTTGGGTTTGTTTTATTTAGGGATGATAATAGGCTAAGATTCGACCTAGAATCGGTTTGATGTGGGTCGAGTCTTCTAGGTCTAAAATGGGTGGCACAATTTTAAGAATAATAAATTAAAACAAAGCCATTTTGTTAGGATATCTAACAATGGAATCCGACCATTGCAATCCCACACAACTGGCATACCATCGAATCGGCTATACTTCAAGGCAGGTCATGACCAAGTCGATGAAAACCTCAGATTGGTTAGGGTACGTCCTGTTTAGGTTCACTGTTTTCTCCCGCTCTGGTTTCAACAATTTAGTTAGGGCTTATAGAGTTGGATTAGCATTTGTCGACTCAATGAAGGATTAATAAGGCAATTTAGTCCAAATGTCAATAATATAATACGAGTACGACGACTGTACGAGAATTAAATTTGATGTCCATACAACGAACTCTTCAACTTTGCAATAACGTGCTGGGTAAAGCCGTAAAGGCTTAACTTGTCACGTCTTTGATATATAAACTATAATGATTTGAGATACAAATGCACCTCTGCTAGTATGAACGAAATACAATGATCAAAATCGATGAAAATGCATCTCTAATATGAATGAAATATAATGATCAAAATTGATGTATCACACCTATAAAACAGGGTTGTCTAATCTGTAATATACCCAATACAAATGGGTAATGAGGATGAGCAATACATGTATGTAATCTTGTATGGTGTATATGAGAATAAATAGAGTTGCAAATCAGTTCATAGTTCTGTGTTGAGCGGATTTGGTAATCCCGCAAAAAAATTAACCTCGGAGACTGTTTCGTCAAAAACTTTTGATGATTGCAGAGACAGCGGAATATGTTCCAAAAGCAGATGAAACTGTACCGATAGCAATGACCACAACACAGATTGACACCTACAATAAAGACATAAAACTCGTCAAGGAAAAGAGGGTTTTTAAAGAAAGATCTCACTCTCTAACCCATTCAAGCAACACTGAGGGGGGAATAATAGAAGACTGTAAAGCCAAAATAGGAAAACAACGAGTCAACGAGACAAGAGGCGATCGATATCAAATCCACATATCATGGAAATATTCGATAGTTCCTACCTGAATAGGAGTAACCTTTTCTCGTAATATGCTCAAGTAGCACGCACACGGCAATATTAGAGTCTGTCAAAATAAACACAGAAATCAGTGCAACATACTCTCTATCAGAAGCACACAGAGTAACAAGGGCAGTAATAACCTTATTATGAAAAGTAACACCCCATATTAGTTATAGTTATTTATCTATTACTCCGTAGTCCATACTTTGTAATTTAATTCTAGGCGGTTTATCACATAAGATAATTACGCGGTAAGTTTGAAGTCAAACTTATTTAGTGTAAACCCGCGACAGAATTCTATGTACCATATAAAGATAAACTTGGGAAATTTTGAGAAAAACTGGTATTTTCCTTATGTGTAATTACGATGGAGATCAGAAATACTTTGAGCTGGAAAAATGGACAAAGGAACACATTAAGTTTTGGTTACCTCCCAAAAATGCATGACTATCTTGGAAACAATTAATGTGGGCATTCCCCCCGCCCCAGGAGGACACACGTGCGGTAATGTTTGGAAAAGGCTCGTCTACAGTTGAACTATAATTAACACATTAAAGAACACAAACATGAAGTACTTACAACAAGCATGGTAAGCAACGATCCAATTAACGCCATTACTAGACCTGCAAAATAGCCGAAAATATATGAAGATATAAACAAGGTCATCAAATAAGCCAACATAGAAATACAAATATTCATAATATAAAACTTATTAGGTAATAAGGAATACATAATGTTCAGCTTTATGAGGTTTGAAAAATGTGAGGTTTATGAAGGTTTTAAGATCCACGACTCCACGTGAGGCTTCAAAACTGTTTTATCTGAAAATTTAAACTAATAGGTTTGACCATAACCTCGTGGTCTTATAGCCTAAAAAGAGATGCTCTGTCGTTACTAAGGAAGAAAGGACAGGTGAAACAAAAATCTCAATAACCAGCCCTGCAACTAAACCAGATCTAGGGTGTGAAGCTTACCGAAAAATGGGATACAAAGACCGACCACCAAGGAGGATAGTACTAGTGCTGTCCGAATGAGAATCGGATATAAATGAGATTTGAGATGACGTGATGGTATCAACTCCTCCAAACACATTGCGACTGGTGAAATGGTCAAAGCGTATGTGGTTGTAATTAAGGAAAGGGAAAGGACCTATATAGTAAACATGCAAGATATTCATATGAACTATCAAAAAAACATTATGTTAATCTCTTCCAGCTCAGATAATGACACCAGTAGGCAGTACCAGATCATGCAAGAAACTATATAATCTGATACCGGAGGACTCGAGGAACTGCAGAAGTGCCTCAAACCTCTAGATATTCCTTTTAAGCGGCCCAGATTTTCAGGTAACCTTAGATTAGGAAAAGTAGCAATTAATCAACCAATATAAAGGATATTTTGTAAATGGATTCACCACCTGCAACCACAACCAGGGAGCAACTCAATAATTTGATAAATTCCCAAAACACAAATTCAGAGCAATGTACATATTCTAAGATCTGAAAATGACAGAATAATTATGAGCAATTAGCTAGAGTTTCCATCTGCAAGTTTTTTCGCAAGTAATTTGTTGGACCCAGGGTCATCTAGTCAGAACCTACTCAGTGAGAAGTACAGAACTCTAACTTAACCTCTCTTATAGTTAATTAAGTTCCAACTTGGGTTTGTTAAAATATGAGAAATGAGAAGAACTCAATTCCACTGCTATTATGAAAAGTATCATGCAAATTTTAACCTATCGAGATCCGATTACAGCAAGGATCTACAATGCATGGCATGATGCCAATGGTTGTAAGGTGGAGGAAACAAAAGCAAACAAATCAGTTTGATATCAGTTTAGACACGCATGTAAATGACTCCTCTGTCAGGACTCAGGATCCAGGAACATTTGCATCAATTCAGCTTGTTCTATAATCTAATGAGTGGACTTCAATAACAGGTCCTGATATTCTACATTTATCAAACTGATTTACAAGCCATAAGCTCAAGTAATTAACACTTTTAAGGGTAATCAAAAGAGAGACCGTCTTAATCATACCGTTGTCCAGACAGCCAATTTGGATGCAACCAAATTTGGAGGCATGTTAAGAGTGAACTGTGATTCTGTTGATTCGCCAAACATCAGGTATCCAAGGACAGCAGCTCCACCACACAATAAAGTAGTGATACCAAAGCTGCAAAGCCAGCAACCTTTTTCGTCAATCTAAGCTTAAGAAATACTCTTCCACTTTAAGCTAATTTAGTACAAAAAACAATCACAAACAATATTCGGCTGTACACGGTGAGAAATGGGGAAAGCTATTACGTCGGGAGTTATCAAGAGGCTACTCAACTCCATGTTGGACATTGTAATAGTTAAAAGAAAAGGGAATTTTCTGTACCAGTCATAGAGGTCTCAGTTCAATAGTCTTCTCACTATTAGATGATGGAAACAAGAAAGCCAATGTAAATTTATCAAATAAGCCTAGGGATGGTATTTTAACCAATTCTAACATTCTTCTCAAATTTCATGTAGAGAAGATGGGTCACAGACACGAGCACCCTGATGGAGGGAAGAACTACATCCCTGTATCATAGAAGTTGTTTTCAGTAGAAAGAATCCACAAGATTCAAACAAATTCAAAAAATGGGGACAAGAATCCTTTAGCCTAATGTGAAAAAATGACATCATGCAATCACGCTAACATGTCTCCGCTTAAAACGCTGTGTGTTTCATTGGCAATTCACAAGATATTGATTTTTCTTCTCATTTATTAATAATAAGGAAAAGGTTGTGCAATGCCTCACACATTCCCATAATTATAGAAGCCCATATAGTAGCAATCTAACACCCATAGTAAATTTATCTCTACTTTAACTTCGATTGTTTTAACCCAGAGGCCATCTCCAAGCCTGTGTTACTGGATTCACTCAAACCCCAGCAATTGTGAAATGACTCACTCGCATCTGTATTTCCTTTCGTATCATAGCATTTGAATAGAATTATGCATTGGATACTCTATTAAAAGAATATTGTGTATCCTAGTATCGTACTGCGTACTACGAATTAACGACCTAGTCCAAGCCACATAAACATATGGTATCAGATTTTGGTCACCAAACGGCATCAAATCCTATGTATAAAGGCATCACAATCCCAAGTAAAAGTTCCGAAGCTTATTGCGAACACATTAAAACCTTAATAGGACGCATTTTTGGAGTAAAGATCCAGAATAGACTGCAATAATGGATTCCATCATCTCTGAAACTGATTTATAATATCATGGACACACATACCCCCTAACCTTGTCAATTTGTCATGAATCAGTTCCTTATTAAAACATAAAAGTATGGAGTCATAAACTTGGCAAAGAATCAGATGTCACCTAGTCAGCAGAACAGCTGGATATTGGCTTTGATTTGCCATTGAAGAATAAATGTTGGGGAAGACAGCATGACCGGAATACAAAAAACCGTACAGCCCAATTGCCACCGGGAGGCTAGAAACGTTCAGTACGGAGCCATTGCCTGCAAAATCCACTTTATCTACCAAGCCAACCCAGAACAAACACAAGACTACCAGTACTGATGCAATGACTCCGCCAGCTGCAGCCAAAAAATAGCAAATTGTATATCTCACATTAGAAAATAGAATGGACACACTTCACGACCGCACAAGTAATTGCGGTAGCTAAAAATTTCAAAAATGATATTTTATTCGAAGAAAGAAGTATAGGCAGACATCCAGACCAGATATGTAACTCAGAATGCTAAGATCTCGCAGCCAACATGTAGGAAGAATAGCAAGGGTAGCTGCCAGTGCAAAAAGGTGGTGGGCCCCCAGCTCAAGGCCAAATACAGTCAAATGCGCACTTGGGAACAATGACGACAAGTTGTCACTCTCCAGTATTATATACTCTACGCAAGATGCCTGTCGGAAGAACAGGTAACTAAACTATCAAGAAATGAAAC
>JAOWBH010065868.1:0-14967 GCA_028566215.1 Silene coronaria
TAAACACCTCACATGATTCTTACCTAACTTACCTCAAATGTCTCATACTATGTAATTACTCTATCAAGTTCTCATTCTTTTAGCTCCTCAAAACTCATAAATAGCATGCCCTCCTATATATATTATATATATCCTTTAACTCAAATCCTCACTATAGTACTCCACACCGCCATGATTTCTTACTTTCATGTTCCGTAACTCCTATTAACACTCACCTAGCTTATTCTCATTCTTTTCCCATACCCCTGGCAACACTAATTAACAATTCAATTCCTTACTCCTATTATTTTTCTCTTTATTAATTCAGTTATCTTCTCATTACTTCCCAATGTCAAATCTCATTCATTTGTATCCCTAACTTCTTATTCACTCTCATCTATCATCTCTCTCAACATTCTACTTACCCTCACTTCCTACCAAAGGTCTAAACTATCAATTATAATTCTTTAATAGATTATACCGTTCTTTAATATTCCCAAACCAACATTCACTTCATACCGTTACCTTCCCAAAGAATTACACATTTAGCACACCTCTAAGTAATCCAAATTCCCAAACACAATAGTTATTTACCAATACACATTACGACATACTTTGACCTATGCTTACTGGACTCCATACCCTTCCGTGCTACTATAACGTCTCTCTACCCTATCTATCCTTAACAAACACAATCGTTCTCATTCCCTTCCAATAATTTATACTAATCCCAAATAGCATCGACTCATACATCTATTTCAATCCTTCGTTCTTACATTCCTCAAACTCACATTACCACTTGACCATATATATAACCATCACTATAGTCCTCGTGCTCACGACAATATTACTCACCTTACATCACAAAAATTGTTCTTTAATTCGATAGCGCTTCAATCCCACTTTCTCCAATTATTTACATCCTTCTTTTAAGTATAGTATTACCTATGAACCAATAACTTATCTCACTTCACCTTCTTACTAATGATCCGAACTCCCAAATATCGCAACTATGTATAAATGCACATACTGACATAAATCAAGCTAAAGCTCCCTAGGCACAATTCTCTTCCAATTATGGTAACAAATTATTAGCATATACATCCCTAGCCAACATTGACATACTCATTTCCCCCTCTTATCCTTATATATTTCAGAGTGCAATCGTTCTCATATCTCGTTCCAATCCCTTATTCCTATATTCGCTAGTACTTGACCACACCCACTCATCATTACATTACTAGAGGTCATGAGACTATCACTCATCATTCACTCAAAAATTGACCCTTATTCCAATGGATATTATAATTTACTCCCTCTTCACTCCTACTCATCATAACCTAATATGACCACACGTCTCTCTCACGAAGTCGCACTAATCTCAAAGCAAAGCTCCCCACATTATAATGTCTCTCCTTAAAAGGGTCGTCTTAAAACTGCCATAACTTGAGTTCTAGATATGGTATTGATATGATTCAAATTGGAGGTGATAACTTGTTCTCTTACAATTCTAACGGTAAGTCACATGCCCAAAACGACAAAGAAATGAGAGAGATATGACTGGTTTACGGAAATTGTGTGTTGCTGAGAATTGTGCCAAGCACTCAATCGAGTGTACATATCACTCGGTCGAGTACTAACACTACTCGATCGAGTGCAAAACACTCGGTCAAGTGAATACAATACTCGCTCTAGTGTTACGACTCCAGTAGAAAACAGACCCCAAATATAAAACAACACTCGGTGGAGTGTCAGAGGCACTCGATCGAGTGCGCTGCACTCGGTCGAGTTCTATGCCCCACTCCGTCGAGTCATACATCATGCTCTCCTTACCCGCCACTTTCCGACATAACGCAACAACATACTGTGAACAAGTCTCTTACGCAACTTCTAACTCACACCAACATGCGAACATCATACACATTTCGCATAACATGTAAATCGTAGTCCCAACATACAATATTACAATAGCAAAAACGCGACATACGATAGTAACATCTACTACTAGCACAACACACCATACAATTGCATCAACGTAACATCAATCTAACATAAACGCAACATTCACAACTCTCCTATATCTACCAAAATTGACCAGCTAGAGATTGAAAGAGCAAAGTGCGATCTCGAGACGTCTCCCAAATCTTTGCGGTAGCTCCTAACAATCCCTACCAGGGTTCATTTTATTAAACACCTTACGTTCATTAGGTTCATTGGTTTTAGGTTCCAAAATCGTCGCTCTGATACCACTTTGTAACACCCCCACTTACCAAGGAGCATTTAGCAAGGCCCTCCCTCGTAACCAAGGGTGCTACAGTCTCGGTTTCCCGTGATAGTACATATCAAATAGATCATAATAGAACGATTATTAAAAGTATAAAGTTAATGGTTACAACATCAAATCTAAAATACAAAAGTAATCCAACATAATCCGAAATGACAAAAGTGAAACTCAAAGATAATGTCTACACAACGGAAGCTAAAACAAAAGATTCGCTAGGTGATCCCATCTCGTCCCCAGCGCGACTCAACAATGCTAACCTGCTAAAGACTCTATTCACCATCTGCCGGCAATATCAAATGGATCACAACAAAGTAAAAGAGCAAGCAAAAAACACCAACCATGTCAGTACTGCATTCCAATAATCAACTGGCACAAATCATAATCATAAACACAGTCATCACCACCAATCTCCAACTCCACAATCCAACAAATGGATTATCCGTCGCAACAGGTAATCCGCACTACCAGTGAGAGACCGCAGCTAGTCCCCACCAAATCTCCGCTCTTCGCAACAAGCGAACCCAATTCCTTAATGTGCACATACCCCTTGTGATGAGAGTCACAAGAGGTGAATCATAGGGGTGAGAGCCATCTTCCAACAACCTCACAATCAACTTCACCAACTCCACCAACAACATCATCAATCATCAACATCAACATTATCAATCATCATCATAAACACCGCAACAACACAATCAATCATACTAAAACATAATGACAGTAAGTGAGTAGGGAAACCCTACCTCGATAGCAACAACAATAATCACAAGCAAATCAACTAGAACTGCTACTCAACGAATTCATCACCTATAATAGTAACAATCTACCATTACTACATAAACTCAATTACTAACCCTCAATCCAAAACTGATTAGGGTTACAATATCATAAAAATGCAAAATAAACAAAGTAGACGAGACTTACTACGTGCGTGAGTGTGCAAGAGATGAATTCCGATGATCATTTAAGCCAAACCTTGCTAAGATGTGATTAAGGCAATGAATAAGAGTAAAATGGGTTTCTGAAATGTTGAACGTCGAATGAACTTAATTTATAGTCACCTCCTAATTACCCTAATCTAACCGTTCGGTTCCCGCAAAATAAACAAGCACTCGATCGAGTGCCTCATCGAGTGAACGAGGCACTCGACCAAGTGCAGCCTACTCGGTCTAGTACATCGCATACTCGGCCGAGTGCACACACTCCAGTAGCTAAACAAGTCTGTCTCGACTACACACTGCACTCGATCGAGTCCCCAAACGCAGAAATACGGAGTATTACAGTCCGTATATGTGCGTCAAACTGTAACTCTAATAAAATATCTTGTGTGTCCAGAATATTCCGACTCGGGTTATCGGTCAAATTTTCGGGTCTTGACTCTAGGAAAAACGGATTGGGTCGGGTTAGGATTTGACAAGTTTACTTGTAAGTTGTATTTAAACATGGCAATCGGGTCACCCGAGTCGGGTTTGGGTGGGGTCAATTTCGGTCCGGGTTTGGGTCTTCTACAGGTCTTCTATGGTTATTAATTAGTTTGAAACAATAAAAATTCGGTTTCGAATCAATCGGATCGGTTATACCAAGTCTACGTGTAATCATCATTTGACCATGACATAAATTGCTTCTCCAATGGAAAGGGACGCTCGACTGGGAACCTGTATTTAATTCATTAATAATTAAAAAATGATAAAAACTAAAATGATTTGTCCATCACTCATTCATTCTCATCTTCCTGCCGTCTATCCCGTATAATCATCATAATTATAATTATTATCAATTAATCACTAATTAATTCACAGAAAACCAGTAAAGCAAGCTATCTGTCATTTTATTTTTATTCTACAGCTAGAAAAAGAGATAAGAAAACAAGGTTGTTGATTATCTCTTGTCTACACAAAAATTCCATCTTTTTTCAGCCTTATTAATTTTGTTACTATTATTTGTTGGGTTCTCTCTTCACAAAACACTAATCATTTTGCTCTTGCTTGGAGGTATGATAATGGGTACACCATGTTTTCCAAGTCTTCTGTAAGTTGCACATTCATTTCCACTTTCTTTTGTATTTCACTTACTATTTTCAAACAATTTTCAGCTTCATTTAAAAATGTACTTTTAATTAAAAAAAATACTCGCACCTAATAAGAAAAAAACGTAAATAAATGATTGAAACGGAGGAAATATCTCGATTGCTATTGTGTTGTTGGTTTGACAACTCTAGGTTTGGTGTGTCAGTGAGAATGCATAATCATAGATCTGAATTGCATTGCGAATCTAGGTTTCTCTTAAGTTTTAGTGCGTTTACTTACCTGCATTTGTAGAGCTTCTATGGTTTCCTTGTGAATTGTACAACTTAGAACAATGGTCAATGCCTCAACTCTCAAAAGCCTATGCATCAATCTATAGCTAGTGGTTGTTATCATTGAGGTTGTTTGATTACGCCACCGTCCTCGTTTCTTGTCTAATGTTGATCCCCTTTTCCATTCCTCAACGACGTGCTCACCATTCTTGTTAATACATTCATACATGTTTCCCTGACGACAAGTCATTTCCATTTGTTAAATTTAGTTGAATGCTTACTATTTCAAGGTTGACTTCTAACATAATCATTCAATTTTAATCTCTTTTATAGTCTGAGCATCAATTAGTTTGTATTCTCGGATTAAAAAACCATGAGATTTACATATAATTAGGGTATATTTATATACTCCCTTATATGATAATTGCAAATTTTTAGCTGTTGTGCTGAATTTTAGGTGATCAAGATTATAATAAAGTTCATGAAGATCAGAATGTTTTTGATATTGAGTTTATAAAAAACAAACTCATAATGGTTTAAATTGCTAATAATAGCCTTCTAAACACACACTTCAAGAAGTTCAAAGGCTTTTAAATGGCAATATTGTCCATAACATTGCCAAAGTTGAAGTTGTGTTCAAAGGCATAAGCAGCATAAGATAGGTCGGATGTACGCGACTTTACTCGTTGGTTGGATTGTGGCTGTTTCCGAAGAGCCTATACTGAAGTTGTGTTGACATGGACCAACTATTATTTGACAATACGGAAGATGCAAATAGCTTGGCAAATTATTTTGCATTGTTTCATCGAAATTTTTAGACGACACTAGCAAGGGATATAAGGAAATAACCATATTTTTTCTTTTCCTACTTTTAGGTTGCGGATATTATATGTTTTGAGTATCTTAAGCTGTATTCCATTTCACATTATAATTTACAAATTTTGTGTAGATTCCACTTATTTTAATTAGCTGCTAGTCACAATATGTTTATTATTAAAGGATATTTGTTTGTAATTCTATAACCAAGACACCAAGTCTGAACCTATACCAGTTTGTTTCATGGAACTAATGATTCTTATTTTCTTGATACTTCTGTTTTTGTTTGGACAGACTGGTCATATCTTACGTTACATCCTATCCACTAACAAAGTTCTTTCATTGAATTTGTTGATAAACTCATACAAGTGGCTAAATATACTTTTAAAAAGTTGAAAAATATATTCTTGAAATTACTTTTTAATGTAATATATAGAATATAGATAGTGAAAGGCCAATTTTCGACCTCGTGTAGGATAGCAGACTTCTATTTAGCCGTATAGAGGGAATAGCTCATCAGATTCACCAGCAATGTAGTTTGCTTATTTGATATGAACTATTGCATACTAGGAACTAGTACGGATCATATGCAATTGTCATGTTACACATCTGTTAAAATACATGTTGGCTTTCAATGTAAATGAAACATGGTAATATACCTTTGAAATTTCATATATCTTTGCTGGTCAACTTAATTGGGGCTCAAAACTAGGTGATGGTGATATTTAGCCATATAGATGTTTCAGAATGATGTTAGAATTGTTTGATTCCTGCATATTTTCTGTATTTTTGTTTTGACAAATATTCTTAGTGCTGTTTATCCTACTGAATTCGCCGTACTCAGATTGCTCAATTGTATTGACGGAGGTTGGTGGTGGTGGTGCCAAGGTGTCAACTTTGACTGACGGTGTATCAAGGAACCATTGATGGAGTATGGTGAGACTGAGTGATTGAATTGTGGGTGCGGGTTGGTTCATTAAGAATAGAGTAATAAATATGTTAATGCATGGTTATAAGGCCAATTTTATAATTCCATTTACCAATTTGTGCCCAAAATGGTAATGAGGCAATTCTAATGAATAGGCCACAAATGGAATATGGGGAGATTTCTAGTATAGGAGGGAGTAGCTGTTAGAATGTTAGTCGTGTTGATAGAAAATGGCATATTTGAATGGAAGCTAATGGTTGGCTGTTTGTGTCACTGCCGATGACAGTGTAAAGCTGTAAACTTTCTAAAGCGTAGGCTAAGAGGTTATACACTTCTGTAAGGTTCAATCAAAAACATTGATTTGAGTTTTTGTTTCTTTGTTTAATGAGTGATCCAATGTGGATGAATCATATAGACTGTTGTTTCCTGATATTGAACAAACTCCAGCGTATCGAAAACTAGTTTGTGATTTTTTAATAGCAAGTATCCCTCTGATTTTCGTAGTACAATATGAAACTAGATCTTGAATATTTAACTGCAAACAAATGACGCATGGTTTAATTGCCAAAGGCAAATATTAAAACTTCAAAAGTAAATTATATAAATGTCTCTTTTCTTTTTGTAGCGCCTTTAGTGACGAATGTGAGATTATGCAGGCCCTAACAAGTGGGGACATTTGGATTCTGTTGCATCACAAAAATGAAACTGGGAACAAAGAATGGGTGGAAGGGTGTAATGCTTCTGCATTTAAGGGGTAAATCAGCGACAAGTTTCTGTTTGTTTCCCAAAGCAAAGTCATCTGCCTCTGATCCAGGAAATGTTCCTGTTTACCTTAATGTTTATGACCTAACTCCCATGAATGGGTATCTTTATTGGGCTGGCCTCGGTATATTTCACTCTGGTGTCGAAGGTAAATGCCAACTCCAAATTCTTCAATGCTACTACGTCTATGCTATCAAATGCCCTCATGCATGTCAATATTAGAAAGATTTCTGTCTAGCGTTTGTCTCATGAGTTCCTTATATTTTACAATTGGAAAGCATATTCTCATTTGAAAACACTTCATGAAGAGTAAGCTGGGTAAATGCTTTCCCTATGGTGTCTTGTTATAGGTAGAGACAGAGTGTTTTCGACTGTAAAGCATGATTCATGTCTGCTCTTCAAACTTTTCACTGATGACTCTTTTGTTAGCTTCAATTCTTCCAAATAGATTTTATTCTTAATCCCATAAATCATATGCGTCGTAGTCATTCATGGTACATTTTGGGTTGGATTTGGATGCATGAGTCATGGTATAGTTTGTGTAGTAGTCTCTGTTGTTGAATGAACAGCTGAAGGTATCTATCCTTACAAAATTTGCTGTCTTGGGAAAAACTGTGTAATTTGCTGTTTATCTGTGGAACGAAACGAGTTACTGCTATGTGCCTTTTTTCAGAACTTGGAACCTTAAACATGCATAGCTGCATATGAAACTTGGTTCAATAGTTATATGTTCCTCCTTTCACTGGTTCCTAATTAAGCTTCGGTTCATCTCTTTGAACAGTCACTACATGTGCATAATGTAATAACAAGGCTTTTTGCATTTTCTGTTGGTAATTTGATTTTATAGGCCTTAATGGCATTACTTTCTATAATGTACTCGTCAACGAAGTGGAATAAATTCTAACAATATATTGAATTTTATATTGCTCACAGTTCATGGTGCAGAATATGCATTCGGAGCTCATGATTACTCAAGTAGTGGTGTTTTTGAGGTTGAACCTCGGCAGTGCCCAGGTTTTATGTTTCGAAAGTCAATTTTTATTGGCATGACAAGCTTAGATGAAAAGCAAGTCCGAGAGTTCATGGAGCAGCATGCTGCAAACTACAATGGCGACTCGTACAATTTGATAGTCAAAAACTGTAACCATTTCTGCAAAGATGTGTGCTACAAGCTAACTGGAAAGAAAATTCCCAAATGGGTTAATCGGCTTGCCAAGATAGGTGTGATTTCTCTTACACATTTGGCTCTCTGATTATGACACAAATCCTTGTTAGTTATTACTCAATCTCATTATAAGATTCAGTTCTTAGAAATTAAAGTGACCTCATATGTATTAATAATAACCTTTTAAATCTCGGTCATGATCCTTTTAATTGACTTTCTTATGTTCTTAGGAACCATTTTATCATCGACCATGACCCTTTTACTTATTGACAGTTTATCTCATTAGCGATTAGTATTTGACAACTGCAACTAGTAAGTTAAGTTTTAGTTGTTGTGATATGGTTTTATATATTTATCATATGATTGTCTCACGCAATTACTTCGACTCTTCTTATTCCCTTGCATACCTGTGCCTGAAACTTGACACTCGGAATCTCGGACATGTGTATGACCTCTAGACGCCTCTATAAAAGCCAAAATATGCATTTTTTTATACATGCAGCCAAGCCAGTCATTTGGATACCCATCCGTGTCGGATACTTCTAATCTGAGTCACTTCACATTCTATACAACTTTTCTTAACCAACAATTTACCTTTCATTATTATGGCAGGTTCTGCATGCAAGTGTGTACTGCCTTCTTCGCTAAAAATAAACGCCGTTCAAGAAGATACAAGAGTGGCAACATATTGCGAAAAGAACAAACTAAGAAATGCATTCAGCTGTTTTTCCTCAATCTCTGTGCGTCAAATGCAAGTGTCATCTTCTTCATTATTTTCATGTTCGCCATTGAAAAGCTGCTTACCATCATCAAAACTTAAGAATACAAAAATGCATTCATTGACAGAAAGGTAAAAAATCCTCATTAGTTGCATATGTTGCCTAGCTTAGCGGGTAAAATTATGAGGTTTGTACTCATAACCTAGGTTCAAATCCCTTTTAACTTCAAACTGTCATTAGTTTTGAAGCTTGATCTGCAATGCTAATCCGGGCTCGGTAAGAATACAAGGTCATAGAAGACTGAACAGGGTGATCAATGTAATTATGTCATTTCTGTGGCTTTCCCGTATTTTACTGTAGTGACCTAGTGATCAAGCTTGGCAGTTTGAGTTGTATTAAGTCGCCCATGTTAATTTGTGTTTTTATTAAGCCCATTGTTTTGTCTACTTGCAAATGCAAGTTGCAAGTCAACTGTACAGCATTTAACTGTTGAGTATTGTTCACTTTGATTTTAATTGTGTCATTCCCTTATTAAAATTACTATTCTATCCCATTTTTGCTGCTTGCATGTTCTTGATGTGGGCTAAAAGTTGCGTAGAGAATATGAGAAAGCGTAATTAATTGTATTATTAAAGTTATGAATTGGTGAAATAACAAGAATACAAGAGGCCGTATTTATAGTGTAAGATAGACTCTTACGGTAATCTAAACCGCAAGATATAATATTGCTAAAGATCTAATTTCCTAATATGAGTAATATTATTATCCTAATATCCTAATAGAATAACAATAAGATAATAATAATAATATCTCTAACAAGTTGTTTGCTCCTTTCCACCCTATTGCTATATACTCGTATCTCATTTCGGCAAGCACCAGATCAAAATGCCCTTGGCAAACTTGTCTTCAGACCGAGTTTAGGGTGCGCCTGAAAGTGACTTGGGTGGCTTTGGGTCAGTTTGGTTTACAATGCGATTAAGTGTGTTTCTCAATTCAGTTTTTGGTCATCTTAGTTGGATCATCATTGAGGTAAATTGTACCTCAACGAATACAATGTAAATAGGTGTCACCTAAAATGATATCAAAACTGTCGAGGCTCTCTTAAACACCCGGTCACCTACTACCTATAATCCCTCTTTATAAATGTTCTAATCTCACAATGTAAAGATTAACCATTGTCGGCTTTGGTTAAAACTAGGGAGTATAACTTAACCTTGAAACAAAAGATATGGATATAAGTGGACGCTTATAATCTTTCACTTAAAAATCCTGCATGAACACGAGAAAGGTACTTCAGATTAAATGTATACATACAGTCAGTCTACCGGTAACATCATGCCTAGAGAAATATAATTGATCTGCTTTTCGGGCAATCCAATACTTCTTCCATTTCATTCAATTTTATACATTTGCTTTTATACACGTGTATAGATACTCGTTTTCTTTTGTTCATATCTTTAGCTACATATTTATAAAAATTATAAAAATTTGATATTCACAATGTAGTCGGTAAGACAATTTAAACAAGATCTCACATAACTATTTTTTATTCTATATATCAGAAGTTATATCGAAGATTTTCCACATTTATGAATAGTGCTCAAAAAGTAAATGTATAGAATTGAATGAAATGGAGGAAGTAAGGTAACATGAGATGTCATAGAAACTATAAAGTCATAGAACTGTACAAGCAGCCAACTTCACGTGCTGATGTGCCTAATAAATTTTGGTATTGACGAAATTTACATTCCTCATTATAAAGTTTTTTTTTTTTTTTTTTTTTTTGGAAAATGCTACCGAGTAATAATGTAAAAAAGAAACTAAAGAGGCACACATTTAAACTTCCAACTAATTAATTTCCAACTGGTATAATACTCTACAGTATAAAAGTAGGCAGTAGCTAATCATCGCTCATAGAAACTAGAAAGTCATAACACTGTTTTTTACATCTCTTGTTACATAGTTTCTGTTGGAAAAAGAAAGAATGACAGTAAAAGGAGGAGAGTGGCTAGTGATAGGGATTGATCTAGGGACGACGTACTCATGTGTTGCGGTTTGGAGACATGATTGTGTTGAGATCATCCCTAACGATCAGGGTAACCGTACTACCCCTTTCTGTGTTGCTTTTGCTGGCTCGGACCGTCTTATTGGTGAAGCCGCTATTAATCAAGCTACTAAGAATCCCGCCAATACTATCTTCGGTTTGTTGCTTTTTCTTCCTGTTTATTCAATAATTCTTGTTTACAGATACTTTGTGTTTCCTGTCTACTTGCTATTAAGTACTCCGTAGTTGTCAGTATAATATCTTGTAATACAACACCACATATTAGTTGGCTATGCAGACTTTTGGATTAATTCAGTTATCTTTTAATTCTTCATGGCGAATTTATGTAAACTTTTGTTCAAAGTAGTTAATGTTATTGTCCTTAGCTTGTTGTTGTTGTTAATAGGTTGTGGTCGTTTTGAAATATAGTGGATTTTTGACAGATGCTAAGAGGCTTATAGGAAGACGATTCAATGACGATAGCATTCAAGATGACATTAAGCTCTGGCCATTCAAGGTTATAGACGGGTTTGATACAGGCAAAGATGATAAGCCATTGATTGTTGCCAATTACATGGATGAAGAGAAGAACTTCACTACGGAAGAGATATTAGCCATGATCTTATCAAAGATGAAAGGTTTCGTTGAGGCTTACTGATAGGCTCGTATTTATACTACGTATTAAGCCTATTTTGAGTATAATAAAGACCCATTTAGAGGTGGTTTGACATGGCTTATACCACTATTGCCAAATCCAAGTGTGAAGGTTATTAAGAAGAATTTAATGGACTTTGAGTAATGATCGGAAGTAAAGATATGTCTTGAAGTCTACCATGGTACAAAACATCTACAAGAAAGAAAGAAGACTAAGTAAGACATTAAGAAGTTAAAGGATGAATCAATTAAAGATTTGAAGCATTGCTTGCATAAGGATTGGCTTCAAATGGGTATATCTTGAGTTCTAGAGCTCGTATTGATGCAAGGCCAAGTGAAGGTGAAAGCTTATGTTCTTAGCTTTCCAACGACAGGTTAGACGCCTCATTTGGCCTAATAACGAGAGAGATATGACCTTTGAAAAAAGTGTTTCTAGCAGCCTAGGCGCACAGTGCGCCCCGACCATGCCCCTAGGCGCACTGTGCGCTTTTTCTAGGTTTGCTCGTGCACTACTACAAAAAGCGTTATAGACATCACTTAATAGACATCGGAGTTTTAGAAAACTGATGTACAAAATAATATACATCAGAGGTTTAAAAAAACCGATGTCTATATAATTTAATATACATCGGTTGAACTTAAAAACTGATGTCCATTTTAAAGAGCATCAGAGATATACAATGTCGGATGTCTATTAATTTCTCCAAAATTGACTTAAAATAAGTCACCTGCGTATATCTGCATTCTCTTTAAACACATTCACTCCTTACTCTAACCTAACCCCTCTCTCACTGGTGATGTACACTACTATACCAACACTACATATGAAAGAATGGGACTGCTCATGCTCGACGCCACCATGGCCGACCTTCGTTACTCACCGGTTCTTCTTCTCTTCCTTCCTCTAATACTCTTAACACTCCATAGGTTTAATTATTTTCCCCCTTTTCTAAGATCTACGGTTTTCTACTCAATTATTTTTCTCCCTTTTTAAGATCTAAGTTTAATTATTACTAGCAATTATTATTATTGTCGTTGATTGTTTTAGAGTCCTTTCCCGTCGACGATGGAACAAAAAGTTGCTGTCTCGACGATGTTCAACCATGTCCTTTCCATATCGTCAATTTCAGGTCACTTTTAATCCGTTTATCGTCTGTGATTTGTTTACTTTCCTTATATTTTTGCTTTATCCTAGTTGTTTGTAATTGATGTTTTATTTGATCTTTTATGCTGGTATTACTTTTGATGGTTTTAGATACTCTCTTGTTTTTCATTTCAATTTACAGATGCAATGAAAATAGTAAAATTGTTGACAGGTTCAATTATGAAACTTTAAATCCAGTCGAAACATTGAGTTATTCGATTCAACCCTAAATTCAATCGAAACATTTAAGTTTTTGAAGTATTTATCTTCGAGCTGATTTTTGGGGTTGTGGTTGATTTTTGTGATTGTTCAATTGGTACATGTTTAATTGAGAAGTGAAAACCCTAATTTTGTTGACTTTGGTCGGAAATTGAGGTAGAAGATGGATAACTGTGGATTAATTGATAAATTTGGAGAATTTGGTATAGATGAAAGGAGAAAAGATAACAATTTGTTGAAAGTGATTAAAGCCGTTGAAACTACTAAAGAAATTATTTCCATCAGGTTCATTGAAATAATTATCTTGTTGAATTTTATTTGATTTTCTTTGATTACAGTTTTATTTATTTATTTTAAGCTAGGTATTTAGTTAATTGGTTATATTGACGATTGCTAGTGTTATTATGATGTTACTGTTGGAAATTTGCTATTTTAGGTGAGGTTGTTATGTAGGTAATCGTGTCGAGAAGTAGACGAGATTAGTAGTGCTGAGGTTGTAAGCTGTAATAGGTTCTTTTGTGGTAAAGATTTGAAGTTTCTGAGTAACGGCAATTTTTAGAGGAGTTGTTCTGTCGTAGCATTATAGGTGTATTGAGATGTGTAGTCTTATATTTTACTTGCAAAGTGGGAAAGGCTCTGTACCACGTCTTTTTTGGGTGCCCTTGAGGCATTCGATACATTAGTTGAAGTGATCAAGTTAACTATCTATTTAGATGAAATGTTGTCGTCGTCGTAGTAGTAGTAATAGAAGTACTAGTGGGGTTTATTCAAGAGTTTAGTTAGAGACTAAGAGTTTGGTTATGTGCATTTGTATTTCTGCAGGCAAAATTTTAGTGGATTTAGTTAGAGACTTAGACTTAGAGTTTGATTATGTGTATTACTTTTCTGTGTATTTTTTCTAATATTTTGATAAGAACAAGAGTAGCTACCGCTCGTCTCACAAATAGTAAAATTGTTGACAGGTTTAATTATCAAGTAGGATAAAGGATCGATTAAGCAAATTCTCTAAGAAGATCAATCTCAAGGCAGTGTTGGCACCTTCAGCTAATGGCGCGGTATCCTACTCCTCTTGGAAAGAAAAAAAGAGGTTGCCTAAACAAGGTCCTCTTGAATAATAGATACTCGTTACCTTCTAAAGTGGTCTTTTAATCTACAGAGAGGCTGTCAATCCTATTACCACTTTGATAATTAGAGCTAATCTTCTTCGGGGTACTTAAACTCTATTTGCGTGCATCAATTTGATCATAAGGCCACATAAGAACCCGAAATATGACAGCGGAATGATGTTATTGTTGCAATCTGATTGGTAATGTAATTGTGTTGATTATTTTCTCTTTACTTTGGTAGTGGAATAAGGTGATTCATAGACTAGGATATTTGCAATGGGCGATGATTAAGCCTTCCGTCATTTTATAAGTAAGTGTATTCTAATTCTGTTGAAGGTTTTAAGCTCCACCCTATGACTTTCATTCGCTTCTATAGTTTTAGACTCTTATTTGGATATAGGGAGTATCACATAATTGATTATGATGTTTGAATCTTGCTTATATATGCCTTTTAATTGACGACTTATATAGAATCTTCTATGTTTACAATTTGTTTTCTCATTTGACCTTGGGGTGTCAAACCAGATTCCGTCTACACGTAATGGGAGATGAACAAATAAGAGGCTGTCATGAAGTTGATGATGCCAAGTAGGCTCGCCTCTTCGACTTATTTTTTAGACACCAAGTAAAGTTATACAATATATTGGTTTCTATCTTGTTTTCTAAAGTAGATTTGACACATTATTCATGGTAGTAGATCTTGTTGTAATTGGCTTTGTACCTTGATTGATTGTATAAATATATTTTTGGGATATTCTACGGTGTACCCTCGAATTTTTCGGTTTTCTATCGTGTACCCCTACATTTTTGAAATTCTATGGTATGCCCCTGAATTCTACACATTGGTCTAT
>JAOWBH010065978.1:0-14967 GCA_028566215.1 Silene coronaria
CAAAAATCAAGATCCCAGCTTTGTCTCACAATCCTTTTCAAATTCAAATTCTGGAGCTGGGTCTCTTTTTGCTCATCAAAATGATGATCTTTTTGGGTTTGATTCAACTCACAATGGTCAAACTTATGTCAGCGGGGATGTTTTTGATCGCGTGTTTCAAATGCCTCCCAACAATTCTGCTGGAGGAGGAGGAGTAGGAGGAAGAGGAGGAGGAGTAGGAGGAAGAGGAGGAGGGGGGTTCGATTTCGATATGGAATCCATGTTTAAGGGTTCAACAGATTCAGGCGCGAAATCTTCTGATGTTAATGGTGGTGATGATATATGGGGCTTCTCTGAAAGTAGTAGCAGCACTGTTGAGGTTGGTAATGCTGATTTGCTCTCCTCCGATCCTATCGATGATTTTTGGGGGAAAATGGCTAAATTGGGTTTGGACCAAAGAGGTGTCAAGAGATTGGGAGAGAACAAAGGGGATAATGATGATTTACTACCTGGCTTTGGGAAGAACTTTACCGTCAATGATAGGTATGTCGCTGCTTGTTTATCATAGTTTTCGTATGATTTCGTTGTTACTTGAACCAGAATGGAATAAGCTTGGCATATGATTAGTATACAAAGTCATTAGTTTCAACTTGATGCACAATGGATGATATAATACTACAGTACTGCAAAAGTTATGTCAGTTAGGTTGCATCATTAGCAAACTCGGCGTCTGCTTAGCTCCATTCCTTGCTATGGCTTCGAATCATGAGAGTTTCATGTGTTTTTGTCAACTTCAAATTTTTGGCAATATAAAAAGTTCTTTGTTGTCTTGCTAGATGGATGGTCAGTGTTCAAGGTCATGAAAGATTTTCTAGCCAAACCAAGCTGGATGTGTTCCACATTACCTGATTACCATTCATACATAAGTGGTCAATGACTTTACAAACTAAGATAAATGTCAGTGTTTTGACATTTCTTGTCAAAAGGAAAGATAGTTCTTCAAGTACTAGTCTCTCCCCGACTTTACAAACTAAGATAAATGTGTTTATGCTCAATGACTTGTAGGGATTTTGGGAGGGACAAATATATTTAAACCACGCACAGTAATAATGACAAGAATCTCATTATGTTGGACTTGGCACCTTTAGCAAACCGACTGTGTTTTTTTATGTTCTTAGTGTCCATTTACAGGGAAAGAGAAATATAGGTCCAACACTTCAACCATCCGGCGATATAGGCTCCTCTAAGAGCAGTTCTTTCTATCTGGCTGTGATTTTCGAATGCCATCTGTTGAGCTACTTAATATTAGGATGAACTTAAAACCTTTGGCAAATCAATTGTAATTTCTCTCGCTTTTGATGCCCATTCCTAGACGTAAGATAAACATTGTTTCAAATTATAACCATTCATACATAAGTGGTCCCCCTGCTGAAAGAGTTTCATGTGGTTTTGTCAACTTTGCTGAGATTGTAATTTTTTTTATTGAATCATTTTGAAGAGCTCAGGCTGAAGCAAATATGAAGGATCCAGGTGTTTCATCTCTTGAAGAACTTGAAAATTTTGCCACACACAGGATGAAAAATGGTGCCAATGGGCATGGAGGTAGTTTTACAGCAAAGAGTGATCCAAAAAAGACAGTCATTCACAAACCGCAGGAGACACACTTTTTTGACTTTGATGTAAGCATAGATGGTTCTGTACAGAAAGAAAAGATGGAGAAGGCGGACATGATGTTCCAAACTGAAGCAACTGATCTAGATTTGTTTTTCCGACCTCAGACTAAAAAGAGTACACCTATATCAGAAAACTCAGCTATGGTAAAAAGTCAATTCATACAGGGCTAAATATATTTTTAGATATTTTGTTTTAACTTTAGCCTTGCTATTGGTTTGAGATAAAGGTTAACACTTGCACATTTCAGAACACGAAAACTTACGAGGAACCAAATTTGTTTTCTGGAACTGGATTTGGCACAGATAAGAATGTTTCTCCAGGAGTTTTCCCTGATGATTTTTCTTCAATATTTGAAGGTAGATGGTTTTTATCGTTTTCAACTTTATTGATATTCTTTTGTAATTGATGTGCTAATGAAATAATGAGATCACTTTATCTTGCTAAAAGGTTCACCAGCATCTGGAGTGTTTCAGGAAAGACAAGGAGAAAGTGATGAGAGACGTAGTCTAAGATTTGCAAGTTACCTAAGAGCTAAAGCGCGTATGGTATGTAGATTGGATTTAGTTTTTGTTTTCTTTGCTGTAGCTGCATGACAACTTTGTCTTTTGTCAGAAATGATATTGTTTTTGTATTATTACTGTTATTTAGGAGGGCTACCTTTTCGGCTTTTCCTTAAAAATCCTACTTGTACATTGAATAAGGTGCCTCTTTAAATGAAGGTGAACTTTGAAACATGAGCGTTGAATATTATACATCTCGGACCAGGGAGGACTTTTATGAAAGAGAGAGATGTTCGCCTCAGGCAGGGCGCTTCTTGCCTTGTTTAGTCTTATCATCCATAGAGTTATTATTTTCTACTCATTGTTTAAGTATATTTGATGAACTGAAAAGGGAGAAGAAAACAAAGGCAATGGAGGTGCTGGGAAAATTGATAATGATCACCCATCTCTTCTCATTGAACTCTGCATAAGGTCTATGCAGATTGCAGGCCTTTTAGTTCTTCAAATATCCCGAGCCCTTTTTCTTGCTTGAGTAGTGAAGTCAAAAGTCATTGACTTAAATTCCTTTCATGTACTTAAATTCCTCAAGGCATCTGATTTTAACATTACATTACAAACAAATATCTGTTTCTCATAATTGTTGATCCTCAGCTCCAAAAGGCATTAGTTTTTCAGCTTAAGGTCATAATGAATGAACCCAAATGGTTCAGAAATATATTTTGTTTTGTTAATACCATTGTTGTTGTTGGAAAGTAGTAGTGTGGTAAGTTAGATAAACAGCTGCATTATGTCTTACCTCCTATTATATACCATGTATACCGTGGTCTATGAATCTACTTCTTTCTCGATGGTTTAGCTTAGATTTTGACGGAGAACATTCTTAGCCGACTTTATGTCATTCTGGTTCAAAGTAGTTTAATTCAACTTTATGTTGCAAATGCATCTAGGAACATGCTGTGGCTGAGATGAATCAACGTGAATTCAAAGCTCAGCAGGAGCAGGAAGAAAAACATGTAAGTATCTCTTGACCTTTCGAGAAGTGTGAAAATTGAATCCGCAGCCTTGTAAACTTGTTGACTCACTGTGCTTTTATCTGCTGGTGTTTAGAGGCTCGCTGATGCCATGGACGGGGAGATGAAGAGATGGGCTGCTGGAAAAGAAGGAAACTTACGAGCGCTATTGTCATCTTTGCAACAGGTAGAGTTTTCCATTACTTATAAATTTGATTACTTTGAGTTGATTTATTCTTGCCTTAATTTTGACAAATAATTTCAAGATTTCTTCCTTGCGGGTTGCATTTATTTTTGTCCCTAAGCATGGTGCTTGTTTACTACCATACCATGTATTTATATATGGGTTTGACTGTTTGAGATTTGATCCTTGAATATGTCTTCGTGGTCTCCTCTTGATAATTGCACTGTATATGTGGCTAAAACCACTTCAAAAGGCAATCCCATTAACCTTCATAATCTTGATGACTACGTTTCACCGGATATTTAATACCTTAAATGAAACCCACTAAGTTTCCTATTTTTCTCCCTCTATCTAGGGCATGCTAATTTTGACTATTTTCATTATGAATTCAAGAGACTGAATTGCGGGTTTAGGTGAACGATTTGTAATTTTGGATAAATCAATTTTCGCAAGTTCGAGCAAACTAGTTCGCAAATGCATCATCAAATCAACGGGCGTGAAATCGTGAATCGATTCACAATTTGTTGTGTACTTGAGTGAATCTAGTGACCATGGTTATCCACTATTTAAGTATTTATACAATTCAAGGTGAAAATTCGGCTTTGCGGTTATGCTTCAATCGTTATTGTTGCTTCAGTATCTATTTGCTAGAAGAGTGAAATTATTGTTGCTTCAATTGTTATTGTTGCTTTGCGGTTATGTTTAAAAAATTGGCTTTTTGGTGACTACATTAACATCTCCTACTTTCGTTTATCATCCAACGAGCAGGTGCTCGGGCCAGAATTTGGTTGGCGACCCGTTTCTATAACTGACTTAATCACATCCTCTCAAGTTAAGATTGCATACAAGAGGGCTGCATTGTGTGTTCACCCCGATAAAGTTCAGCAGAGGGGTGCTAATCTTGAACAGAAATATGTTGCTGAAAAAGCGTTTGATTTATTGAAGGTATTCTATCACCATTCTTTTTTTTACTGCTAACCTACAAGTCATTATGGGATTGGCTTATTTCATATTTGTAGTGCCGGGTCATTTCCTTCACATATCTCAAGTTTTAATTTACTCCCACTGGTTTTATACAGGAAGCTTGGAATAAGTTCAGCACTGAGGAACTTCGGTAGTCACGTTCTCCGTCGTATTTGTAGCATTGATGTACCTTTGTTCATCACTTTTGGCTCCGTAAAAAAATAGTAATTAATAGAATTGTTGTTTATCTCGTCTTTCTGTTTAGCATGTAAAGGCGTATCTTTTCCCAAATACCAAATGGATATCCGATTCCAGAATAATCCCATGAAAATGCTTGCAGGACGTTCCCTCCAAAAGAAAATGCTTGCAAAACGTGTTTAGTTCACGCAAATCGGACGATACCTTATTTCACTAGTTTCACTGAGAGTTTCTAATAATGGCTAGTGAGTAATGCCAAGCTATAAAAATCAGTTAGCTTCATTTCACTCTGAACTTTTGTCAATTGCTGTACAGACACCAGATAAATTTGCATAAAAGATCAATCAAATTTATACGGGTAAATATGCACTTCTGCAGTAATAGCAAAATCAGATTTTTTTTCGGCTAATGTCTATGAAGACCCGAATTTTGAATCTGGGCTCCACCACCGAGTCCGACATGTAGTGACTCTACGATGACATTTACTCGTATATTCTGGAGTAACTACACAAAAAAAAAAAGAAAAAAAAAAAAAAAAACCGAGAATTTTAGAAACAACATACTAATAGAGTAGTAATAGTGATATAGTTCAATCAGTCTAATGTTTCTGCACACTTGTACATTTATCCCCACCATTGAATCTGCTTGCTAGCAAGCAACTAAGCTCTTGGACATCTACATCTACATCTTCATCTTCAGAATGGCGACAACAGAAGATACAACACTTAGACACAAATGGCTCACAAATCATCTTGACTTCGCGCAACTTGTCATCATAGCTAGAAGCCTCTACGAGCTCAACATTCCAATCGAGCCATTGATACGTCTTCTCTATCTCATCCTCGACATTCTTCAGAGTTTGGCAATCAATTCCTACTGTCTCCCCGTATATTTTCGCAATATCCCACACTGTATTGGCGTAGTTTTCTATGGTGTTCTTAGCTTTGACTAAATTCTCATATTGTTGTTCCTCAACCCGGTATTTCTCGGCCTCTTTCAGTACTCTATTAAGATCCTCCTTCGACAACCTGCTACAGTTAGTAACAGAGACTGTTTTTTTGTTTCCTGTGTCGGTGTTCTCTCCAGTGACGGTGAGGATACCGTTAGCATCAATCTTGAAGGAGGCCTTAAGCTTGGGGACACCTCTGGGTGCTGGGGGAATGTCCGAGAGGTTGAATTCCCCGAGCAAATTGTTGTTCTGTGCCATGCATCTTTCACCCTCGTACACCTTAAAACGGGCTGAAGTCTGATTGTCGTGGACTGTCGTGAGGTTTTCGATCATATTTTCCATTGGGATGACGGTATTACGAGGAACCACTACCCTCATCTCGCCACCATAGAGCTCGATTCCAAGAGATAAAGAAGCTACATCCACCAATACAAAGTCATCCTTGTCCAAACGCACCCCTGTCAACGTGGCAGCCTGTACGGCAGCCCCATAGGCAACCGCCTCATCTGGGTTAATACCTTTGCAGAGCTCCTTCCCATTGAAAAAACGCTGCAACATCTGTTGGATCTTAGGTATTCGGGTTGACCCGCCAATAAGTACCACATCATGAACATCGCTCTTCTCTTTCTTAGCATCACTCAAACACTGAGCCACAAGATCAATACACTTCCTGAATAGATCCATATTCAATCTCTCGAATCTAGCCCGTGTTAGCGTGGAAATAAAATCGATCCCATCAAAGAGACAGTCAATCTCAATACTAGCCTCAGTAGTGACAGAAAGCGTTCTTTTAGCTCTCTCACAAACGACTAGCAATCTCCCAAGAGCTCTAGGGTTGTCACTAATGTCTACACTATGCTTTTTGTTAAATTCCTGCACAAAATGAGACACCATTCGGTTGTCGAAATCTTCACCACCAAGATGAGTGTCCCCACTAACTGCTCTAACTTGAAAGACATCTCTTGAGACAGACACTAAAGATACATCTAAGGTCCCACCACCAACATCGAAAACCAGAATGTTTTTTCTCGCGAGTTGATTATTGTCGGGAACATGGTGATCAAAACCATATGCAATGGCAGCCGCTGTAGGCTCATTGATAATCCTGATAACATTAAGTCCAGCAATAGCTCCAGCATCTTTTGTAGCCTGACGCTGAGAATCAGTAAAGTATGCAGGAACAGTAACGACAGCGTTGTTTACTTGGGAACCAAGATGGGACTCTGCCATGTGCTTCATCTTGACGAGTATCATAGCCGATATTTCCTGGGGAGTAAAGTGCTTGTGTTCACCCTTGTAGGTAATCTCTATCATTGGCTCCTTGTCTTGAGAATCGGGATGGGGAATGACCTTAAAAGGCCACAGTTTAATGTCATTCTGTACTGTTTCGTTGCTATATCTCCGGCCTATAAGTCTCTTTGTATCTGCATGTAATTGTAAGCCATATTCCCATATGTTAAAACTGAGAGGTTGTTTTGGATAATTCGTAATGAAAATTGCTAATGAACAAGAAAAACCAAGATCAATTCCTAATAAAACTTAGATAGTCAATCGTTAATTAATTAGAAACTTATATTTGAGGCTGCATGCATGCTTTTCAGAATGCAACGTTGAATTCTAATGAATTCCAAACCGAATGAAGATGGTGTTATTGTAGCCTTCCTTTACACTAACAATAATATTAATATTAAAAGGAAAAAACAAACCGAAGATGGTGTTGGTGGGGTTGACAGAGGCTTGGTTCTTTGCAGCATCACCAACAAGGCGCTTGTTCTGGGCAAAGGCGACGCAGGACGGTGTTGTTCGGTTCCCCTGATCGTTGGTGATAATTTCAACACGGTTGTGCTGCCAGACTCCGACACAAGAGTAGGTTGTCCCTAGATCGATTCCTACAGCCGGCCATAGGTCATCTTTTTGCTCCATACTAATACCTTCCATACTCTTAAACAGATAATAATAATAATAATAATAATAATAATAATAATAATAAAAAGATTTAAAAGAGAAATATGAATGAATTGAAGTTTTATATATAACCTGATTAGTGTGTTTGAATTCTAGTGGAAGTCAAATACTAAAACTACAGTAGTATAATAAATACCTGTGTAATCTAATCTAATTAAGATTCCTAATATATACGGAGTACATACCTGTATAACACTTGTATTGTGTTATTAAAAGAAAGTAAAAAAAAAGAGTTGAAACAAGTTGCATGCATAATAACAACAAACTCATTCACAAATGATTTAAAACCAAACAAGAAGCGATTAACATGCTGCCTTTTGGAACAAAAACAGAGTTGGATAATTATTAATTCAAATCTCTTCTAGAAATTAAAGGCTTGAATAATTGCATCCTGGGCATCTACAAAATTCATGGCATCATATCATAGAAATAAAAGGCTTGCATAATAATTCAATCTCTTCTAACTTCTCCACATACTTGCCTGCATCAAGGACTTGGTCACAGTTCCAATCTAACCACTCAAATATCTGCTCTATCGCCTTCATTATCGTCTTCTTCTCATTACTTCCAATCATCTTCCCACAATTGCTAAGCTTTTCCCACATCTCATTCGCATACTCCTCTAATCTGTTCTTGGCTTTCACCATTTCCTCATGCTTCTTGTCTTGCCCTTTGTACTCCTCTGCCTCATTCCTCATTCTATCCATCTCTGTCTTTGTAAGCCTACTGCGGTTCGTGATCCTAATTTCACTTCTGTTGCCGGAGCTGCTGTCCTCAGCTGATACGTTCAATATCCCATTATCATCGATCTCAAAGCAAACATTAATCAAGCTAGAAGATCCATTCGAAGCCCAAATGCCAGAAAGCTCAAAGACTCCCAGGAAATTGTTGTCTTGGGCTTTAAGTCTCTCACCCTCATACACAGGGATTTCCAAAACAGATGCCCGGCAGTCGTTGTCACTCCCTTCATACATACGCTTCTTAGTATGCAAGGCTCCATAGATACGCTCTTGTCTCGTTGGAATGGTTGTATTTCTCGGGATAACCACAGACATGTTCCCGGAACCCACCTCAACACCAAGGGATAATGGAGTAACATCCACAAGAACCATACCTTTGTTGGTTGCACCAACACCACATAATATCCCGGCGTGGACTGCAGCCCCATATGCAACAGCCTCATCGGGGTTGATGCTTCTTGAGAGCTCCTTTCCATCAAAGAACTCTTTCAACAACTGCTGGACCTTGGGAATGCGAGTTGAACCACCAACAAGGACGATATCATGAACATCATTCCCGCTGATACCAGCATCGCTCAAACATTGCTGAATGGGGTCAATGCACTTCTTAAACAGATCAACATTCAACTTATCAAAACGAGCACGGGTTACGGTCGAGCTAAAATCAATTCCACCAGAAAGGCAATCGAGTTCAATAGTAGTTTGTGTGGTTGTTGAGAGGGCTCTCTTGGCTCTTTCACAAGCTGACTTCAGTCGTCCGAGAGCCCTGGGATTCTGACTCAAATCTAGGTTGTGCTTCCTCTGGAACTCTTCTACAAAGTGAGTAACCATTCTATTATCAAAATCATTACCGCCAAGGTGGGCATCTCTACCGACTGCCTTGACTTCAAAGATATCCTTTTGAATAGAGACCAAAGAGACATCAAAAGTCCCACCCCCAAGATCAAAGACCAACACGTTCTTTTTGGAAGTGCCGCTGTCTAATCCCTTGTTGTCTAGACCATAGGCAATGGCAGCTGCTGTGGGTTCATTTATGATGCGCAGCACATTAAGAGAAGCAATGGCACCAGCATCTTTTGTTGCTTGACGCTGTGAGTCATTGAAGTATGCAGGCACTGTGACAACAGCATTCTTGACTGGCATGCCTAGATACGCTTGGGCAGTGTCCTTCATTTTCATGAGAATCATTGCAGATATCTCCTCAGCAGTGAATTGCTTCTCTTGGCCCTTGTAGGTTACGATTACAAGTGGCTTTTTGTCTTGACCAAAATCAGGACCAGCAATGACCTTAAATGGCCAGAGTTTCATGTCCTTCTGGAGCATATCATCATTAAATTTCCTACCAATCAGCCGTTTTGCATCTGTTTCAATTATTATGTACATACAACATCAAAGAGAGAAGACGATGGCAAAAGAACATCTTTCAGGAAACAAACTAGGTACTTGACCAGGAGTATCATCCCCCTACCACCATCTCCAAATTTGGTTTTTTTTAATATAAGCAAAATGTTGTCAAAGGAAGTGCAGAGAGAAATGGTAAAACAATGTTACTTTGTTAGTATTATGTTGTTTGTAAGTAGGAAGTAATGAAACAATCTGCTTTCAACTAGGGTTCAACCTTGCAACATACATACAATAAGTAAATAAATAACAGAAAATACCAAAGATGGTGTTAGTAGGATTGATGCGGCCTTGATTCTGAGCAGCTTCACCAATAAGCCTCTCGGTTTCGGTGAAAGCGACCCAAGACGGCGTGGTTCTGTTGCCTTGATCATTAGTGATTATCTCAACACGGTTGTGCTGCCATATTCCAACGCATGAGTAGGTAGTCCCCAGATCGATTCCTATCACTGGCCATTCTTCATTATTATTAGTGTTACCCATATTAACCATCAATAAGACAATAACTATTAACTACTGAGTTTTCAAATTATAAACAAGTTGAGGGAAATACAGAGTTGGGTCTTTCTTTCGGGAGGAGAAGGGTTTTATAGCATTTCCAAGACTAGAATTTCAAGTCTCGAGGTGTTTCTATTTTCTAAAACCAAATACACCCTTAAACCTACTCTATAAAATAATACGGCTCTACCAATATCAATTTGTGTTTTCCAAAACACATTTAACACCTTTTAATCTTAAGACGACTAATCTTAAACCAGTGTAAATTGCACGGGAAAACTTTTTAAAATTTGTTATTAAGGTGTAATTATTCAAGATTTAGGCATTTAGTTATGTGGTATTTAATTATCTCTTTTGAAATTTAAGTATATGTAGTAAAATTTTCCTATTTTTTGTTTAATAATTTTAGTTTTAAATATAATAATTGAGTTGTTTGAACCAAAAAAAAATTAATAATCGAGTTATAAAATTATAATTTAATACTTTAGATTTGAACTACAAATTTTATTTACAGTTCCCATAAATAATACGACATGGTCAATTGGCTGAGTACTTATAGTACGATATGTCTTCTGCTTAGCTAAATTGCACGATCTAAATATTGTACACTTATACAACATATTAAACGCGTCTTCCATTTAGTCAACCCGTGAGTGAAACAAAATGAAAATTTTGATATGTGTATATTCTTTGGGCTTACTTGTTTATTCTAACCTTACTGATAGCTGCATTCTTGATCTTTGCAGGTTATGACTCTGGAAAGCAGAAGCGGATTCCTGCCTGGTGTGACAGGGTTATATATCGTGATTGTCGAACAGGCCAATCCGAGTGCAGTTTAAACTGCCCAGTTTTACGATCAATCCAAATGTATGTTAGAGTTTAGTGCTTGAATCAAACCAGAATGAACCCATCATCCCTTTTGAATGTCCAAATGTATGGAGCACCCATGGATAATGCCACTTGCATGTTGTGAGAGGGGTACTATCCGTCTTCAGCTTGTGACGGATAGTGTTCGTCTTGAATGAGAATTTGTGTTGGCATTATTCTATGTAATATGTAATGCTCATGACACCACTTTTTTCATTATTCTATCTGCAATTTAAAAACTGACAGCAAATATGCAATTAGGAAAATTAACAATGTAGCAACTAGATGAATAGAGCTACGACTGAATTCACAAAGGACATTCGCAAAAATGTTTGAGATGATCCAATTTATCTTGGAACTCTGAAGTGTCGCAAGTGTTATTAGATTCCTAATCCAACCATTCAAATATCTCCTCAATGGCTTCATGTAGCTTCTCCTTGACAGTAGAGCTTATCTTGAGCTTTCTCCAATGATGGAGTGCATCCCACGTTTCATTTGCATAATCCTCCAAACCAATCTTAGCTTGCAACCATCTTCTTGTGCTTTTCATCTTCACCCCTCTACATTTCCACCTCTTTTATAATTCCTCCTTTGAAAGCCGGCCATCATGATTGACGATGCTAATTCTTTCAATCTTAGCTTCTTCCCTTGGAAGAAATCCTGCAACATCTGCTCAACTTTCGGTATCCTGGATGAACCACCAACAAGAACAACATCATGGACATCACTCTTGTCCATATTAGCATCTACCATTCAATCTCAATAATGTCAGTTTGTCAAGTTGATGACAGTGCCCTTTTGGCCCTTTCTCAAAAGTGTATTATTATGATAAAAATGATGCTTCTTGATGATTGTCATCTTTCCTAATTGTATTTTAGGACAAATTCCATTGTATAGAGTATAGACATAGTTGTAGTCTTTTCTAAAAATTCTGTATTCTTTCCATTGCCTTGTAATCTTTCTAACTATTTTTTTATCCATACATGCATTGTGGAATTGAGATTTGGGACTTTTATCTGTCCTTTGATTCAGTTAAGTGCTATTAATAAATTTGATTGTCATAGGAGAATCGACAAGGCCATAATCGAAGATTGAAACAGGCTCGGGATACAATAATAGGAAAGTAAACAAAAATAAATTAAAAATTAAAATGGGTACCGCAGACTCAACTGTAACAATGCTAAATATCACGTTGGTTATTCATTTTTTTCTACCCAATCAATCTAATGACAAACACGGCACATTTAAAATCAAATGAGGGCTAATTGGTGAAAATTGATTGGGAAACAGTCTGATTGAGGGCCGTCGAAAGCACGTTGAGCAACGATGGCGTTAGCCGCTTCAGTCGTATGATAAGCATCCCAGAATACATATTGATTCCTGTTTGGACATGGCGTTGCTGCTGGTAAGCATGTCACTTGTCCTAGTCCACAACACGCTCTATCCACCACCGTAAATCCTACATTTACATATTAATATTACATATCATCGTCACACCTTATCATAATTTTGAAAATAATAACAATTAATGAAATTGACATGATTAATTACCATAAGAAGCTGGATTGTTGAGGATGTCACCCACAACTCCGTAAGCATTGAAATACACAAAAATAGCAGCAGGGTGATTAGCATTTAATCGCACAGCAAGCGCTCGAAGACCTTCATTAAACGGGCCCAACATCTGATTAACCGGATCCAAGCATCGCCCTGGTGGAGCTTGACCCCCTCCTCTCTGATTCGGAATGCAACCAATGGGCGCCAGCCCAACAAGAAAGAACTTTCGCAGTCCTAAATCGTATAATGCCTTGAAAAATGTCGTGGCAACATTAGTTTTATACCACACAAGTGTAGCCATATGACTAGATTTTCGATGTACGTACCAAAAGTTGACGTTCGTAATGAATTAAGAGAAGGTTGGCGAATTCTGGAGGTCTGTAATTGATGCTTGAAGCATAGATAGATGGCAGAAGGTAGTTGTTGATGTAATCGTTGCTTCCGAATGACATGACAGCTACGGATCTTTGAAGATATCGAGTCATGTTTTGTCCGCCTACCAAGTTTCTTAGCTGATCAACAGTCCTCTCGAAGTTTACCACCTGCTGGCTCAAACTAAAACGAGCTCCCTGCGCAAATTAAATAAGGTGTCACGCATAAGGCTATATCAGCAAGAATTTATGATTGATAATATGATATAGCAGGGAAAGATGAGAGGAATTACATACCCAATGGCGGCCTGTTTCATCCAGGATTCCGGCGCCTGCAGACGCATAATTAACTCCTGATAGGATCTTTAAGCCAACTGCAGTTGGATCTGAAAATGCAGGAAGATACGACATACCCAATCTTGCTCCTGGTTTACATATAAGATATTAGAAGTAGATATAGAACAAACAACCAACAAGGAGGACTAGCAGCTAGCTAGTTGTAACAAAATAATTCAAGTTTTATGTTAAAATCTTGGATGTTTTTAAAGCTTTACATTTTTAAATCCTGGTTTATATACGTGCACATAAGATAACTATATGTACGTTTTGAAATGCTGGTTACGCGACTGCATATGGTGAGCATGCATAGACTTAAGAAGAAGGAGATGTGGAATTAAACAAAAAGTAGGTTACGTACCTAGCATGTCTATTACAGTGAGGCCATTAGAAAAGCGTCCAGTAGGACCTTGACTGAAATCAACACCATAAGGCCAGTAATTGGATTTAGCAATAGAACTAAAGAAGTTATTGTTTCCAGTATCAATTATAGAGTCTCCAAAGGCAAACATGCCGGTAACAGGGGATGAAGATTGGCCTTGTTGTCCCGGAAATTGAGCAAGTGAGCATGTAAAATGAAGCATTATTATTAAGAGTAGCAAAGATGATAAGTAAAAGTAGTAAGTAGGCATGAATGGCCTTTTTGAAATAAAATTCATGTTTTTATGTTTACAAGGAATGAATGTAGTTCACTAGATAGAGATGGAATCGAAGAGTTATGTCTATTGGAATTTTAAGATGGGTGAAGAATGTTTTATAGTAGGAGAGTAAGCATGGAAAGTGTAATATGGTCACAAGTTTAGCACCATGCATGCATCATATATCATATATGGAGTATCTTCATAAGGAAGGTTCATATCAACCTGATATACTTCCATTTAATCATATTGGATAATTTTCCTTATATTTATATATGTGTTGTAAAACGTTGTGTCTAATAAAATGACAAATCTAGCCGTGTGAGATAATCGTGTTCGACAAAGATGTTTAATTTGTAAATCACGATATACACGAGTTAGTGCATCTTAAATTATTAATTACATAAAATTTATAAACCTGGTGAAACTAGATTATTACAGACTAGTTGTTGGTAAAATCATCACTTAAAGTCTAGGCTCGAATCTCTTGATCATATCAAAATTACCCGATCAGTAGCTAGCAAACAAGATAGAGTATGTAGTAGTTGTTAAACTTTAATTAAAAGCAAAACTAAGAATAGCTCAGAGTGTATAAATTATGAAAAACATACACGTTGGTGTGCAATATGAGGTCACATGTATTGTACATACGTGCGTATATTATACTGCTATACAGTATACAGTATACAGTATAGTATAGTACTCCCTTTATTGGCTGGCTTCATATATAGTAACGGCTTAGACGTCGTTCGGCATGGGAAGGGATAACATTTTGCGTGATCAGTTACTTGGATCATCCTTCCTCACTTTTCCTTAATTTAAGCTTCATTTTTGGACTTGCATGGGAAGGGATAAAATTCAGTTTGAGTTTTGGGATGAACCATTTATTGTTAGATCGGTTATCAATTTAGATAATTTTCAATTGAGAATTAAGTTCGGTTTTTATTTTATCAGGTCTATATTGGTAGCACATAATTTGTCATTGATTTGATCTTTAGGAAATAAAAAAAATAACAAATAATTTTAAATCGTAGTGATTAAAATGTGGTTGGATAGTTTCGAACGAGGTTATTTCTGATCGCGACAATTTGGGCTGTCATAGTCATAACTATGATTAAGTTTGGAGCGGGTTAAGTC
>JAOWBH010066311.1:0-35723 GCA_028566215.1 Silene coronaria
TGACAAAAATGTATCGTTAAAAAAAACATGAAAATAATATAATTATAATCGTGTTTAAAAATTCTTTCATTAGAGTATAGATTTCATATTATTGAATATATGAAAGATGATGTACTTTTTCGTATGTTATATGTCCCACTTTGAAAAACAAGGTAGGTGTGGTGAACATGCTAAATATAAATAATAAAGTTGTCGCATATTGAAAGATTAATATAAGGTTGGTGACCCTATGATTATAAATAGGAGGTTTCCTTACAACTTATGTATCAACCCAAAATCTTTCGAGTCTCTTAAGTTTTTAGAGCTCTTAAGAGTTTGTACCATCATCTCCACATCAGAGTGGAGAACTTTTTAATTATTATTGTAATAAAATTTATATAAAAACTTTTACATTACATTTGATTTAAAAGTATAGAAAAAAATTATGAAAATTATATAGTAAATTCGTTAATTTATTATGTTTGATTTATAAAAACAATAAAGTTTAATTTAAATCAAAAGTTCGAAAAGATAGAATATTAATTTATCTATAATGAGAACATGACATATATACTTAAGGAATGAGGATTTGTATTTAAGACTTTAACTTATCTAATTCAACCTGATACTTTCTCGAACGACATTATTGAATTGCATACACAATCGATTTTACATGATGAATTTCATTAGGAAACCTTATGGCAGGAACAAGAGGATTAATACGTGCAATTTAGATTCGTGATAAAAAATATTAGCATTAAAGTATATATTTCATATTATTTATACATATTAAAGATGGTTTACATTTTAGTATGTTATATGTCTCACATTGGGAAAAAAATATAGGTGTAGAGAATATACTACGTATAAATAATATAATTCTCCCACATCGTAAGATTAGTATAAGCTTGGGTGATCCTATGATTATACATAAGAGGCATCATTGGAACCTATATATCAACCCAAAATAAACTTTTTGAGTTTATTTTCTAAAAGAACTCTTAAGAGTTGTTTCATTATCTTAACAAGAGAGTGGAGAATTTTTGAATTATTATTGTAATAGATATTTCCGATATTATATTCAAGTGATATTTATAATTTTTATATAAGGAATTTTATACTTCATTTAATTTAAAAGTATCGTAAAAAATTATTAAAATTATATAATTAGATTCGTGTTAAAAAAACGTAGCATAGAACCATACGAATACTAATAGATAGTATAATATTTGCTCATTATTAAATTGGGTTGGATGTCGAATAAGGTGCAAAAAAGATGGTGTACTTCTTACTATGTTATTTGTCCCACATTGAAAAATAATGTAGGTGTAGTAACTATACTCCGCGTAAATAGTAGAGTTATCCCACATTGGAAGATTACCCTAAATTGAGGCAATCCTATGATTATAAATATGGGTCATCCTTGAAACTTAGGTATTAACCAAACATTTTTTGAGTCACCCAAGTATTGTCTTATAAAGCTCTTATAGGTGTTTGTATCGTTATCTCCACAATATGACATAAAAAAAGTAGTATGTAATTTATCCCACATTGAAAAATAATGTAAGTGTGGTGGATATATTACGTATAAATAGTAGAATTGTCCCACATCAGAAGATTAACATAAAGTGAGGTGATCCTATCATTATAAATAAGAGTCATCCTTGAAACTTAGTTTGCCCAAAATCTTTTGAGTCTTTTATTTATCGTCTTAGAGAGCTCTTATAAGAGTTTGTATTATTATCTCCATATTAGTAACATTTATTTATTTATTTATTTGTTTTACTCGCATAATTAATAAATTGTTGGTAACGGCACGCCTCATTTATAACAATAAACGACAAATAATAACAACGTAAATATTTATAAAGGCGATTACATATTAATGATCTTAACAAACGATATTATTATATGGTGCTAATCAATCAGGTGATAAATAAAAATATATTAGTTATTAATAAGTGATTAATCACGATATTAGTGATCTTGCAAAATAATCGATAGTATAATAATGTTATTTAAGACAAAATCACAATTTAAAATAAAATGTACTAAATATACCTAAATTGGTTATTAATATGTTATAAATAATAATCTCTACTAAAATAGAAAATTTATAAACTATAGTAAAATAAAGTGCTTTTTTCATTATAATTATATACTTAAGTTAATTATCCCGTTGCAACGCACGAGCCATCAAACTAGTAGTCCATGAATTGCTGGTATCAATTCCATTCTAATGCAACTATAAAACTATACCATAAACTGTGTCAGTTTTCTCACTACTATACATCGGATGATTGAAAATTGACTCATTCCTCATTTGATGCCTTAAATTAATACCCAAAGGCCAAAACCCTATTCCGATCGATGCAATGCATGCCATCCCAATCACGAAGGGTCAAAGTACGGTTTTATGAACCAACAAATTGGTATACATGGGGGGAAGAGGTGATTGGCTCCCAAATAATCATTTATAGACCAGGCATATAATTAATAAAGTTGAGTTGCAAATCACAAAAACCAGAATCCTATTATGCATATAAATGGTCATTTTAATTTTTATGTATTTACTTCAGTTCTACAATCTAAAAAGATAATTGTTTCACGGGCTTACACTAGTTCAAGATGGAGGCATGGGCTTCAAATTGCCAAGATTGCCAGACAGGGGAGCTCACCTCCAAACTGACGGCTGCCTACTCAGTATCTGTCTTTCTCTTCTGCATGAATTCAGCAGTCTTCTTAAAAGATGCAGTAATGCAGTATAATAAGCAAGAACAGCCATTTATCTAAGGCAAACACAAGTCTTATATGTAACAATGCCGCAGTTCAACAAATACTGATCAGAACTACAGTGCAAAAATCTGTCTGAAAGAATTAACCTATTAATGTGTGAAAAATATAGGTTGCCAAAGATATTATTGGAATTAGTTAGAGAACATCTAATGACCACCATATATTGCTGAACAATACAATCAGATCAATCAATCTGAGATCCCAGTTGATCCTCCTTGACAAATGATGCCAGACTGCTAGTGAACCAAGGATTTAGACGGTAGTATAGATATTTGGTTGTTTTGGTACATCACTTTCAGGTACCCATGGAAGAAGATGATGGCACTCATGGCAGTAATAAACCAGCTATTCTAACCAATTTTTGAGCTACCGAGCCATTCAACAATATAACTTCCTCCATTATATTGCACCCAGCTCACAGAAAACTGAGTTTATATCAATTCAATGCATCAGCTGTTCTATTTACAGTTCATTAAGATTCAAGAATCATAGATATAACTCAAAAATATTACAGTAGCATTTTAAAGACAGGAGTTTGGTCATCAAGAATCATCAATACCTCACATGCTTCAATCATACCTTTGTAGGTTGAGAAAACATGTTCTCATAAAATTTTGCATCTCTTTTGTTTCTCTCAGCTTGATGTTGTTTCAAGGTCTTATATATCAGCTTGACTTCCCTGTTAAAAATTTAGTGCATCACAACGAATTAGCAAGAAAGACGTGTAACCAAGTTTAATTAGTTATCAAAACATTCAAAACTGCTTGGCTTTGTGGAATATCGAAGGGAATATCATCACTTTATTTTTAGCTGCAGCATCGCGTGTGCAAGGCATTGTAGAGCTAAAATCTACAGTAACTCTTGGCACTTTCATTTGTATGTATGTATATATATGATTTTCGCATTGTATATTGGTATGTATAAGTTGGCCGACTACAGAATGGGTCAGAATCCAATAAAGAATAAAGTTCCTCCACTGAGCTTGAAAAAAAGAACCTTAGGTGGAAGATTTCATACGATAAATCAACGTAGAGCAAAAATTCAAGTATAAAAGTCGTCACTTTAGAACCAACTGGTCACCCCCATGGAAAGCATCCCATTCAATGTTGATAACATAGGTCTGACTGAGAGGGTTGGTTCCATTGGTTCTTTCTAAAGGCAACCTCATTCCAAACAAAAGATTACTGTAAATTACAGCAACCTCATGTCTTCACGATCTAACGAGGACAAAGGATGACTAGGTAACTGTACAAGGATAGGTTGATTCATCCAAGTAGCAACAAGCTACAATAAAAAAGGAACAGTGCACAAGCTTGCAAGAGGTAAAGAAAAGCCCTTCATTATGAATACATAGTAGCGTTTTGAGACTTTTATTTCCAGAAGCAAACAACATAGTCTAGCTAGCTTGCTTTCAAATTTAGGAGAGCAAAAATAAGTTTGTCTTTCTCAACCCAAAACCCTACTCTTATATTTTGAATGAAGCATGCTATTTACTAATTTAGTAGGTGCATTGCTGATAGCTTGACACTAAATAGAATGGTTTCATGCCGCTCCCAAACTTGTTCAAAGTCATTTTAGGAATTGGTTTATGATCTACTTGGTGTTCTGACATCCCAAATTGAGCCGACTCTTAACTCAGGGTTGCTTACATTTCTAGTTATAGAGAGACAGTTAAGGGCATTAAAGCCTCAAGCCAGTCAGCCGACTCAACAAGACATATTGCTATTAAACTCAGCTAGGCAAGGTGTAACAATGGAAAGAAGTGCCAACATGTAAGGAAGTTGAATGCACGAGCTTTGGGCCTTTGGGGTCACTAATATAAATCACCTGTTTTCTGGATCAACCTCCAGGGCCTTCTTTATGTCCAATTCAGCCAAATACAAATCTGCATTTACCATAAATGCCTGTGCTCGCCGGTACAAAGCTTTGACATTGTTGACTTCAACATCTAGAACCTGTGAGATAATAATATGTGATGATTGAATTTGAACAGATACAGATACTGAAGACTAATATCTAGAACCACTACCCACATCGCATGATGCCAGAAATCACAATAGGTTAGGAATGTGTTACTAAGGCTTTGTTAGGACAGGAAAGTAGGAGGGGAAGGGAGGAGAGAGGGATACAGGGAAAGGAAAGGGAGGGAAGAGAAGGAGAGGGGGGAATGAACTATGGGTGTTTAGATACCATCTCCCTTCAAAGCATTCCTATGTTGGAGGTTTTAGTCTGCCAAGGAGGAGGGAAAATGGATCCCTCCAAGTACCTTCCCCTCCGCTTCCCCCCTTGCCCATTTGTTATCCAAACGGGGGATTTTTAACCCTCCCTTCACGTCCCTTCCTTTCCCTCCAAAACCACCCATCCAAAAAAGCCCTAAGAGCAAAGGAGAGAAATACCACTTAACAATACCTTTGTGCATAGCTTAATTACTTGCTGGAAATTATCGAGTTTTATATTACACGCGGCTCCATTCAACCAGCATTGCACTCTCAGTGCTTTTACTTGCTTTTGCTCATCGTCACTAAACGTTACATCCTCGCTGATATAGTCTGCAGCCTGCATTGCTTTGAATATTTAATTTCCATGTAAATATCGAACAACATTACCTCAGTGCCTCAAGTCTCCTGCAAATTGCGGGGTAGGGGATGGAGGAATCTCTTGTGTTAACAACACAGAGGCTGTTTCCAGGTATATATATCTTAGCAAAAATATAAACAAGTACTGTAGTTATTAACCCACCTTGTCATATTTCTTTTCAGCATGTTGATACTTCCCACTTTTGTATAAAATATTGCCTTCCTCCTTTATCTTTCCCGCTGTCTCAATCTTCTCTCCAACACTGAGCTCCCATGGTGCTTTCTCCTGAACATGAAACTTAAGAAATCTGAGTACGACTTAGATCACCTTCCTACGTGGCTTACCTAATTGCATACGTGCAACAAGGCTTTAGTGACTTGTTAGTTCAGTGTCAAAACAAGCTGTAGAATAATGACAGTCAGTTAAATGCAGGTGCTAGTATAGAAAAGCTCACATTTTGAGCAAGATTGCACACAAGCCAACAATATAAGATGAATGTAGTACTCCAGTTTATACAAATCTGAAAATTGAATTGAAGCATAGAGGAATAATCCACAGTTTCATATAGAAAATATAGCACAAAACGGAGTTAAAAACAAGGAGATAACAAAAAGAAAAACATGTCAATGCCTCTGTGTTAAGCATAAAGTAGCAAGCATACATATTTCTTCTCTTCAAACAAGAACTTAAAACATTGACAACATGAAACTCTGTCCCTCACAGAGTTACAGACCCACTTGCTTATTTGTTTCATTGTAATCTCAGCGGTCAAAGGCTCAAAGCCTTCTTCATCTTTTTTTTATTAACAAGTATTAAGCACATCATTAATCAACACAAGTTGAACCACACCCCTCCGCAGGCGCTTAAGAGAAATTGAGAAAATTCCTTACGGCAGCCCCCCATCCCCACAAAGACAATTGAGTTATGATTAAAATAACCAAACTACAGAAGAGGTAACAGTTTCCTGATCCGTTTCAGAGAATAATATTCTTGACACAGAGTCATTCAAGAAAACCTTTAACCTCAAAATTGTACAGAGTAAATGCCAAGTACAGTTTATGAGTGAAGAAATGGGCATCAAAAGAATAATAAGTCAGACTCCTGGAGTCTTACTGATTACTATCATAACTCATAAGTATACCAAATGACTTTATTTGATGTGAACAATAGCTATCATACCTTTACAAAATCGACCATTTCAATTTCGTAAACAAGAGTAGAAGATGGAGGAATGGTAGCAAGATCTCTCTTAATTTCCATATCTCCATACCCAAACTGAGGACTTATTGTCAAAAGTGCTCTCTCCCCTTTCTTCATGGTTACAGCTGCCCGATCTAACCCTGGTATAACTTGCTCTGAGGACAGTAAGCCGCAGGATTAGTAGCTAGCAGAAGTTCCAACATTCAGGAGTAACACATGAAATGAAGACTTTGCATCAGTGGAGATGTAATCTCAGGCCCCACCTTCATCTGTCACAAATTCCAATGGTGTCTCACCATCAAAACCCTTTTTCTCAAATATGGAACCGTCTTCCAATTTTCCCAAGTACCTAACTGCAGAAATATAATACTGATAAAAGTTAGACAAACATTTTTGGATGGAATACATTCCCAACTATAAAATGGAAAATAATCTCATGATTTGTCATTTTATGTGGCTTCTTTGATGATGTTAAGATGTAAGTCACGCGAAAGCCATCTAATAAAATGCATCAATAAGCATGACATTAATACACTTTTCCTTTATTTAGCCTCCTCGATGATGCTTACATGTAAGTCGCGGCGAAAGCCATCTGACAAAACGCATCAATAAGCATTGCCATTTACATTTTTGGCACGATTGGTCATTTTATTTGGTTTCTTGGATGATGCTTAGAAGTCGCACGAAAATCATCTAACAAAATGCATCAATAGGCATTGCCATTTATGCATTTTCTCTTTTTGGCGCTCTTCAGTATATCACTAGCATGTAAACTAGGAACTATGGAGGTCTTCACCTGAGACTTAAATTCTTTACGTGTGCATCTGTAAGTTCGTCTTTCATGAAATTCTGCTGTAATTTAAATTAAAAGAGCAGGATGCAATCCTCAGTCGGGTAAAAAATACTGGCGAGACAATTAAATCAAAGTATTGAGAAAATGAAATTATCTCGCCCCATCCCTTTCAAATAAATCAACCCTATGCTATAACTACTGGTACAGTAGTGCTTGATGCAAATGAAAGAACCACGATACTTCCATGATAAGAGTCGAGCATATGTCACAGGAAGAATTTTGTCCCCCACAAGAGTCATACTGATTGACTTCTGAAGCAATTTTACACTCACTATCAGATTAAGTACTCATATATTTCATGATAAATTCGTAACATAGGAAGCAAGCTCAATTACCCTAGTAGTTATAAATATGGACGATATGGTTCAGATTGCAAGCTTTAATACTCTACTATAAAGCATAATTTGATTAATGCTATGACGACATGTTTGGTAGAATCTAACAGGGTCTCCACTAGTAGAAGTAAAGATTGGTTGGGAAATGAGGAAAGTTAGGGTCTGTTTGGAGGTAAAACTTAAACCTCACTGCAATGTATTAGAACCTCCATTCAATTGATTTAATAACCACTGTTCCACTTAAACTCATGTGAACATCACACCATCAGAAGTCTCTCTCTCCCTCCCTCCCCCTCTCCCTACAAACATGCACTAAGATTCCAACATTTTCTATCATAAATTGGCTCCCTACTAAAGCTATTTGTGCAAGTGAATCCCACCATTTTTATTAGATTCAGTTGAAAACTGTTAAGACAATATTTCACAAGTTACTTTTTAATACATGTATGTGGGCTTTATTGTGTTAAGTTAGAAACACGCAGTAGAGACTGGTTGACAAAAGGTATATTCATAAACAAAAGTAGAGTATCAGGTTATTAATTATATCTAGTATAGAACTATATTCCATCAAGCTCACTAAAGCAACAATAAGCATCTTTGTATTGTATCAACCTGCAATAAAAAATTCTCCATCTAAGGTTGTGAACACGGATAACGCGGTCCTTACGAGTTTATGACTCAGCGTCCTTACTCCTTATATAGTGTCAAACTGGAATCCAAAATTCTTCCACCTATGGTATTGAATAAGGGTAACGCGACAGCATCATCTTGTTTGTTGGGTGGTGGTCTCGAACATAGGTCACTTCATAATTTATCATTTTGCCTTCAACTTATCAGCTCAAAATCCCAACATATATCTAAAACCAGAACGTCTTGTCACAAAATTAACTATTCTTGAAGTGTGATCCTCTTCACCAACAATCATGATGTTATAGTCTAATTGTGCCAAAGAGGACGAGTTGAACTTAAATGGGCAACAGAAAAGCCGACACAGTAATAGACCTTTGGCCACTGACACAACTTCGAATCTTGTTATTATCCATCTCATCTCCCATATAGAGGATATGTCAGTTTTTCTGTTGCCCATTTGGCCACTGACACAACTTCGAATCTATGTTATTATATAGGTCAAGAAAATAACAATGTGCAATCATATTTGTTGGAAAACCTATATAATATGAAGTACAAAAACAACAACAAAAAAAAAAAAAAAATTGGCCACTGGAAATTTCCATCTATGATTGACATGAAAGCTCAAACCAAAAAAAAAAAAAGAGTTATAATCCTGGAAATCAAAGAAATGCAGAACCCTCAGATTTTATTCTAAAAGAATGGAGGATGCACATTCAGCATACCATCTCTATCTAAATCCAAGATAATTTAGCATTAGTCCCAAACCATCCTCTACTCATAGTCTCACATGAATCAAATTTTAACCAATCTAGGGACATATAACCTCGCTTCCAGCTAACAGTCCCGTTGCTTTTGTACTTAAGACTCGCTTTGTACTTCCATTACAACTAAGCCCATGACACATTACATGGAATTTTTTCAGGGTTCCAAAAGTTTTGACCCATCTCACTGGTGATGAGAGGAACTTAAAGAGAGTTGAGAAAATCGCGGAAGAAGATATAGTATGGATCACCCCAACAAAGTATCTTGCCCAAGTATTATATTTGCCACAATTGGGAAGAGAGGTGCCCCCACTAGTTTCTATTATCAGTTTTGGGTAGATCAGTTTGTAGATGTAAAGAACAAATGGGAAACAACTCACCAGTCACGGCTGCTCCTTCATCAGCAGTGACAAGACCTTCACCTTCTTCCAGAATTTTCTTTATCACCATGGAGTCACCACATACATCAACTACTGCCTTCATAGAAACCAACTCCAGATTGATATTTAATGAAGAATTTGGTGGCACAGAAGGAAACACATTTTCGGATTCTCTCCCGCCATTTCCATATCCATCTAGATGACATAAGACAAAAGAAATGAGCAAAAAAGAAATAAAAATTCCTAACATCGGCAAAACTGTTGAAGACAAAGTCAACTTCCTCTAAATGAGAGCAAGAGGAAAAATAAACCATGTGTATAATAGGACGTTTTAGCTAAAAACATTTTAATGAAAATATACAATATTAAAATTTAAAGATCAATTTGCACACAGAGAACCATTCCATAGGAACTCTATGTCTTTTACAGTACCATTTATCAAGGAATCAAACATGAACCAGCCATATTACACAGTAACTTGAACAGATGTCGCAGGTTTTTCAGTTTTACCGTGAGTAAACAATCAAATTAGTCTCGAATGTGTGTCATCAAACAAATCTACTCACGGTGAGAATGTGCGTAACCACGAAAAATATTTCTAAGTCTTACATTAAAATAGCAGGACAAAGACGCAACAAAGTTCAATGATTAAAGATTTTGGTGAAAGAAGTTCTAACAACTCACATAGAGAAGTGTCGTTAGACTTTTATGGTATATGTATTACTCCGTAGAATAAATCATAAGCAAGCAACCAAGGGAATTGGTATACCCACATTTGGACTGCACAAGTAAGTTGGCCTTCTCTCCCACTTTCATTGTTCTCACTGCTTTTGCTAATGCTGGAACTACATCACCTGAAAGAGAAATAAATAAGAATCAAAAGGCAAAGGTCTTCCAGAATCATTCCTGTCCTCCTCTCCAAAACTATCATAAATTTGGTACGCCTACAAATCTACAACTACGAGAACATAGACAGTACCATCCTTAACGTAAAACTCTGTTCCTTCATCTTCTGTCTTTGCAACAACTGTACCATCAACTAGCTGGACTTCATACTTCACTGCATGGAGAGAAACCTACGAAATTAGCTCCTTAGACTACGGACAGGCTCAAGAACTCTAAATTAAAAGCAAGGAAGTATAATACCAAGGACTTCATCTAATTCACTCGGTTGCTTCTCGCTGTTGCCTTTTTCCAATATCCTTTTCACAATTCCTCCATCTCTACAAATATCTACCACCGTAATCCAAGATATCAGCTCTACTTCAAACTGAACAGTCGTGTCTGCAGAAACTCCCACATGGCCAGCACCCCCATATGCCATTTCAGAAGGCAATGTGAACAAGGCAATTTCACCTTGTTTCATCGTCATAACCCCGATATCCAATCCCTTAACAATTTCTCCTACCAAACATAATAAAACCAATTAAACTCCCCGGCAAAATGGTTTGGAGAATCAAAAGGAAAAGTTATTATGAGTCTAATTTGATCAAATTAGAGACTCGCTCATTGCTTTCTGCATCCTTAACAAATTATACTATGTAGTATTACTTTGAACTCTCTCCAAGTTTTAAAACTACGTTAACAAAACTAAAACGTTCCAAAAAAATATTCACATTTGAAGTTATTATCATGTAAGGCCATTTTACATTTAACATTGTGTAAAACAGATTTACATATACAAATATCATGAATTCATGGCCAATTTAAGTTAAAAGCCAGTAGTAGTTACCAAAAAATCCGTATTACGAGATTCTCGTGTAAGGCCACCTAACAAAAGAATTTATATTACATTTGTTATCAAAGAATCGTTGATAAAAGGCAAAACATGAACACTTAAAAAACACGATCAAATTGTCATCCTAAAAACCGCGTCAAGTCAAATGAGATGAAATCAAAGAAATCGAGAGAGTAAATAAATAACTACCAAAAATCAAACAGAATTATAAACAGTTAACTTGAACTTGAAATAAACCAAGCGCAAGGATCCTCACCATGTCCAAGCTTGAAAGTGACTGGCATTTGACAATCACCAGAAGAATCAAGCTCAGTTCCATCGACACGCTTCGACACATAATTGACTGCAATAATCACACAAATTAACAATCTCACACTCAATTAAAACTTCAATTTCACACACATAAATTTCTTTTTATCTAAGTATGGAATTAGAAGATAATATAGAGATTAGAGAAGATATACCAGTAACTTCGTCACCGAAATTAGGAGTTTCGCGACCAATGCCTTGGTGAAGAAGCTTCTTGATGACGCCGGAATTGTTGATTTCTCGCTGCTCACCGATTTTAAGCGGTGGTGCAGATTCAATTACTTCGCCCGGTTCTTCGTCTTCATCGTCATCGTCATCGTCACAGTGTATCTCTGACATGTCTGATTTTCTTAAAACCACCATTTTCGTGCAGTTCCTGCTTCTGCTCTGCCCTCTGTTTACCTTAAGCACCGAAAATGGAGTATTTTTTGAATCAAGTGTATGGAGTCTTTTCGCGAGGTCACCAAGTCCGTATTGAGCAGATGTTAACTACGCCCCAGCGGTAAAGTCCTGAGAAAAGGTATTAATAAGCTGGGGTTTAAATTCTATGCTTCTTGTAAGTTGTAACTAGACCTTGCACAGCTTATCTGTCCCGATAATGTTGACCTGATACTCAAAAATGACTTGAAATGCATCACTCGAAAGTGATCCAGCTTGAGTAATCTGAAATGACCCGATTGACCCAAATTGACTTAATTAGGTCAAATTTATGACCCAAAACGACTCGACCCAAAATGACCCGACTTGAAAGCAACTCAACCCGATGTGACCCAACTCAAACCCGACCCGAATGACCCATTTGCTAGGCATACTTGTGACTTCCTTTACAGAAAAAACAAATAAAAATCGATGTTTGTATTGGCCAATGTATTGACATTTTAAAAAAAAACATTTAACTATGAACTCGTAAAAGGTTTTTAAGAATTCTGTCAAGCTTTAAAACAAGATATATAAAATACATACATGTCTACATCGGTAACCTGACCTGATTTGTTATGCAGTGCGTCCTAACATAAAGTAAAATCGATCCAACTTCGATACTAACCCAAACTTGATATGATCCGACACGCTTAACCCAATGACCCAATTGTTACTACACGTAGGATGACTTGAATAACGGATTATCAAATATAATGATAATGATGGGATTCAACCAAAGTTTCAGTAAAGTGAAATCGGGATTCAGCCAAAGTTTCAGTAAAGTGCAATTGGGATTCAACCAAAGTCCGGAGTTATTTAGGGTCATTTATGATGGATTCTAAGGTAGGGGAACACGCTAGTATAAACGTCTACGAGGTTATAAATGTAATGGATGAGGAAATTCTCGGATTTGTCTTGCGCCATGATGCGACAATGGTCTCAATGAGCGGCCATACAAAAGAAGCATTCTGTAGCTGCACTGCAGCAGGCTCAATTTTGATCGGAAGTTTGTGTAACTCAGGGATATACAAGTCTAAATTATTCAAGTGTGGTTCTCGCTTAATTTGGTCATCAGTCCTAGACCTCATAGTATACGTTCTGATGCAGTCACTACCAAATTCGCCAACAGATGATTTGCTTTAGTTACTTTTCTTTTCGGTAATAAAGGTGAAGAATGATGAGATGTTGAAAATCGAAGTAGGAGCAGAGCTGAAAGAAAAATAATTCAAAATGCACATGATTGAAAAAAACCAGACCTTGTGATTTTTCAGACCTCAATATACATTCTATTCAATGTGCGCTACATATAATTAGTTGATGAAGGGAAAATTCTGTTGCGCGGTGCTAGTCTGCAGACCAAACACAACTGAGTCTAAACCAAAAAATCTGTCTACTTTGTATAAGAACTCGGTTGGAGACTTCTTGCCTCTCGTTTCATTGTCGATAAATTTCGCAGATCGCTCATGGAGAAGTCGTCACTCCATGATACTTGGCAGGATGTAGACGTGACTGTGAACTAGGTAACTACTTGTCACGTACTTCTCTTTTAGGCAGCAGGTCGGTCCTCCAGAATCTAAATCTCAATCGTAAACCTGCAGCTGAGTGAACAGATATTTTAGAATGCAATCATGCATAAACCACCAAGTCTCTTAACCACAGTTGGCATTGTCTGGGAACGTAAAATTCTGAAAATTCAAATGTAACTATGAAAGTGGGAGAAACTGTGTTTCAGATGATACTACAAGGTTACATTCAAAACCATTATCAGCAATGGCTTTCTTTCATCCATTCATTACAGCAACCGATAGTGAGCAGAAGTTAGGTCAAGAGAAATATACGCTAGTAGCACAGAATATTCGCAATGGTATTCACGAGGCAGAATTATTTACCTCTGGAACTTCGTGAAAAGAACTTCAGTACCTCGTCGATTAATATCACCTAACAAACAAACAAGTTGTTAGCATAGAGAGATTTCTGAAGATCCTTTAAAATTGAAATCTGACGAGGAACAAATATGTAGTAAGCTATCGGGGAAAGAATTCTAATATAAGAACGATGAAGAGTACATATTACAATTTGAGGACGCAAAAAGAAGAAGAAAAAAAGACTAATTTAATTGTCACGTGTCGGTATTTATGGATGTACATCATTGCCTCATTGGGTATGCCAAATCTTTCACAGCAAAAGCATCCGCATAGTAAAATGATAAATGTCAAAAGCATCGTATACGTGGTGATTCGGTGGGATGCACATCAATGCATTGGGTAAAAACACTAATTTAATTTCTTTTTAAACCTCTCCCATTCCGCGTTCCATCAATGTTTGGCTACAACTGATTAAGCTTATTGTAATGAACATTTGGCAACCAACTTTGAACCTAACATAAAACTATAAAACTATAAAAATAGGGATAGAATCGGAATTTAAATAAAAAGTGGCCTTTCGAACTGCCCTTTTGCCTTTGACTACCTGCTTCCCGATGGAAGTGGGCATGGAAAGAAAAAAAATCATCAAATCTTATTTTTTTTTTTTTTTTTTTTTTTGCAAGAAAGCATATCTTAATTTTTGTTACTTTCTGCTTTATCTTTAACTTGTGGATTTGTGACCATAGCCTGAGTTCTGCAGAGTTTCAGAATCACATACCCTTCCAATTGCATTATGATGGCCTATTTTCAAGCAACTTCGCTTTAAAATCCGGACACAATTGACATTCTCTGTATTTTAAGACTTTTTACGTGTGGAGTGGTAGGCAAGCTAACTGGCTTGATCAGGAATCATATATAGCATGTGTAAGACAGGGAGAGATGACATCACTAACCGGGAATGATAAATATAGGACGACTTTCCATTCAGTCCAAGATAGGGGTGTCACCTGAGATCAACGCACAAATTGCTTACCATAATTTCATAAAGGAGAGTGGTTAATTATATTAACATAAACAGTGCAAACATAAATAAATACAAATGATACTACCATACATGTTAACTTACAGAGAATAGAACCGATAGTGGTTGAATATATAAGATCAGTACATGAAGCAGCATTGTTAATATGATTGAAACAACCAGCCAGAGGTTACTCCAGGGAGGTATAGTACTGGAAGAAGCAGAATAGAAAGGGTCAGTCACCACAGAATTCCGAAGTTCAAATGTGCTTGGTGCTAGCAATAAGCACAACATTATTGTTTATTACTCTCACAAAGAGAGGAAAGCAGCAAGTTTTAATCATGTATGGTAAATTGGTAACATGCTCGCTTATACACTGTCAAAACTAAGTTGAAGCAAACAGCCTAACCACCATATCGATATAAGTATCAAATTTGGACAAAACTATAACTTGAAATATTGACAATGATGTTAAATCACTGCAAGGAAACCAAATTAAGAATTCTAAAGGCAGACTATCAGTTGAGAAACACATCAGTTCATAATATTAAACTCCAAATGCTGAAATTACCAAATAACCCTAAAAATCATTATTACTGTAAAAGTTGACATAGTAGATGACAAAATACAAGTTCTTAATCCCTCTGAAACTTAAGACACCTACACCAGTAATGCATAGTCGCCCTCACCCCACCCTTCCCCCACCAACGCCCCCAGTAGAATGAGGCAGATAGTTTCACTCCAATGATAGACAAGATCACCCATTACATAAGAGATGACGTTACATTATTTCATGTTATAAACACTCCATACATAAGACAATAAATCAATAACAATGGTCAAAACTTAAATCGAATGTACTTTACTGATATTTTCGTGACTTTGCATTTTTTTTTGGTTACAGGCTTACAGCATCTAAACAACAAAGCCTCAATTCACGTTCAGCTGCCAACAGCTCACACAGCCCATCGCAGATGTTGAGGAAGAGTGACACGTCCCCACTAAAATAAGTGACACGAGTAAATGTCCTCTACCCAGTTTGGATAATACGAGTGAAGTCTCTATCTTTAGTAACCACTGACCAATACAACATTAACACAGCGCTACAGGCTCAGGCACGAAAAAACCATCATTGGGACCAGCACAATTAGGGGGCCAAGTATCAAGCAAATTGGAATACTCACAGGAGCGATTGATTTTCACTGAGATTATTTAACGCATTGAACATCTCTACCACAACAAGAACTGTCATGGAAACAGTTGATGGATGGCGATCATCAAACACGCTGCAGGGATAACTTGTCTTTCTTGTATGACAGGTGTCAAAATTCATCTGGTACAAAAGAAACGAAATCATAATCCGAACAAGAGCTCTATAAAAGCTCAGTGACCTAAATTGGAAGAACATTCAATAATTGTATCAAATTCAACTATTGAAAGACAAGACAGTCATGCTTTTAGGCTTTTTCATCAACCATACTTTATGTTTTGCACACGAACGACTATTTACTGACAGCCAATCTATCAAGATAGCTGCCAAATAATCAAATAATTTATTATTTAATTCCAGAAAATCATTCAGATACTTGCCAATTCACTATATGGAAGTCCAGGCCCACTATCAGCATATACAAACCACCATATGAAACCAGCAACAGTAGCAAGGCCAACATAAGCTGCAGCAAAATTAAAACAATTGTTATAAAACATATCACATCTTTCTGCTATTAATATATAGATTTATAATATAATGAAAGATTATTAACAATTGATCTCAAAGACGTTTCAACAACCCGGTGACAATTGATCCACAAATAAATTTAACCAGCTACTGAAGTATATCAAAAATTATTTGAATTAATGGGAAGAACACACTACTTGAAGAAAGAAAAAGTGGAAAGCACAAGTATCTATTTTTGGTCCGCTTAGTAGGTATTGTATAAGCCTTTTTCTACCCCCTCACAGTTACATGTAATCATATGCAATCACACATCTTAAAATTGTTGTCCTCCAATCCAGATATCTCATGCAAATTAAAAATTTATATCTGTCTACGTTTTCCTCATCACTTTACCAATGCATCCCAAATTCTCGATATTCAGCCACAAAAACTAGCATACAGCTCCGTTTCTTGTCTTTGATACTTAATAGTCGAGGATTTTATGCTCACTATTGAAAGCAGGTGTTATCCAATGGTTGCCTTTCTGTGACTACAGCCTGTTTCTCTTACACTTCTTGATAGTTCTTTTGCTATCTCCTGACGGTCCAAAATGGCTTTCACCTGTTCTTTTAGACGTTATTATGAAGTCGCTTACTGTTATGGTGAGAAAGGAGTGGAGTGGGTTTACTGGATGATGTGTGATGTAAAAAAAAAACTCATCATCTCGTTCCTTATCAGTGGTGACTGGTGAGTACCTTAATAAATACTAATTGAGAAGAACTTCGGGTTTTGAGTGGTTCATGTTTAGATTTTGAGCTATATCTTGCCAAACACTTGTCTCAATAAAAGCGGACTTGTGTCCAAACTCAATTATCAATCTGAATTCAATCTGAATTCCTTTGTTGCATGTCCCCTTTCAAGCGCAAGTTTGCAACCTCATAATTGTGCCATCATAAATGAAGCAGGGATGGAAACTGAAACTTCTAGGCAATACAAAGCAGCAAGAAGTGTGTCTATTTGTCCAAGTGTGTGGTCAGCTGAGTTACTCAGACTCCGGTACGGGTGTCAAAACAAGAGTACATATCCAAGTATTGAGACTATTGACTCATCATGACTCAGTTATTGATACACGGGGAATCCATCTAATATGAGGATAGTAGGATACTGCTCTGCCGACACGTGTTCAAAACAAATATATTAAAAATATGATGTATTTAGAGTATTTAGAATGATACAGAAAGATGTTTAACATATAAGGCTTAGAATTGCTAAAAAATCTTATTATCTGCTTCATGTAGAAGCATATTCCTTCACCTTCCCTCCCTTCTATCTCCTTCAGAAGTGAAAGTATATGATAATCCCCTTGATGATGCACTGATTGGTAAGTGTCATGTATGGATTCTACTCATACCCTTGATGGTGACACGGGAATGAGTTTCAAACTGAAGTGTCCAAGTAATATAGGTGCTCTGAATGCATAACGAACTTGCTGTAAAACAGCTCCCAAAAGTAAATGAAGCACTGAAGGCCAAGAAAATGCACATTTCTTGTATTTGGCATGGAGAGGTTATGCAAGTCGAGCAAGTAGGCCAATTGTTATCATTTAGTTAGCTAGTGGAAACTGATTGTACCTGGTAATGAGTCGATTCACTCAAAATAGAACATAATTCAGTAAAATTCGATGTCATTCAGATTCGTAATTCATACGAATAGGGATTCGGTAGGTAACTAAGCGAATCCGGTTACCCGGCATTGATGTCAACGCTATTTTGCTTTCCCCCTACTATCTAAAGAACGTCTGATTAAAATGTCCACCTTCCATGCAGAGGGCTTTCTCATTACCTGAAAAGAGTTTTCAAGCACTGTGGATGTTTTCTAAAAGAAGAAATGGGAACAAGTGTTCTCCTTGAGACGAGAAGGGAACTAAAGGGATTAACTTGGGGTGGTGAGGGAGGGTTGGCAAAATGGCCTTGGCGTTTGGGGTTATCCGTGTGTGTGTGAAATGGATGGTAAGGGGAAAGGAATACTCCATACAAGATGAGGTCAACACAATCAAAATGAAAGGTGAAAGATTACGCAACTCATGAACCTTTTTTGAGGTGTTGCTAAAATGAATGTCTTCCACCATTTGAAAATGAAAACCTACTTTTACACCCAAGCAATGAGGGTATAAACAAATAGTTACAGCATGTTGATGGATAAAGACCTTACCTCCAATAACAACATATCGAAAAAATAACCAGCCAGTCACAACAGCTTCTCCGACCTGCATTTATGAAACAGCTAAATTCACAAATAAATAAAAATACACCCTGAGGACATTACAAAAAAAAAAAAAAAAAGTTAAGCATTAACACAGCAAAATCATGGAAATAAATTATCGAAGACGTGTCAAGACCAACTATGAGAAAAAAACACAGAATGCTGAACCTAGCAGATTACTCAAGTAGTCAATAGTTAAAGTTCCTATTCAAATAAAGCATTCCCACAAATAAAGACCACGTGATCTTCTGAAAACATAAGGTTTTAATGAAGCATGAAATAGTTTGAAACCTTATTGAACTACAAACATTACTGGTTAAGAGAAGGAGTATGAAATAATTTTACAAACTTAAAAACACAAAGTCACAGACTGTAAATTATGGACCTAAGTTAGCTTGCTATATATTAACACACAGTTTACCTGGGAAATATCCTAAAATCAAGGTTGTCCTTTTTATACAGTATATACTCCCTCCATCTCATTAAATATTATCCTCATTTTCTTTTTGGTCCACACAGAATAATTGGCCCTTCGTACATCTAGTAAATACAAAAATGAACTTGCCATACGGTCACTCCCTTCATCCTGTTGATATTGTATCGGGAAGGGAATGATAAGGGTCATGTTTATCTCTATTAAAATGAGAATATAAATGAGATGGAGGGGATAATGTGAAAAGTTCCTAGAAATCTAGAATAGTTGAAAAGTACTGATCTAGTAAGTTGGCACTGAATATATGCAGCAGATAGAAGCAGCCAAGGAACTTATAGTTAATCCTTGACTGAAATTACCAAACAAAGCCCACACAAGCTTCACAATCTCTTATTAAATATACTATACCTCATCCCTACCATTCTCTGAAAGCTTCCATATTGCTCTTTATACGAGTACCAGGAATACCAATACATAGTTTTCTATTCCTTCTTTTACATCTCATTAATGAATATACTAAAGGGCTACTTTTTTGTTGGTAAAATACTAAAGGGTTACTTGGTTCACACTATTGTAGCCACAAAAATGCGCTTGTATGGACCCAAAAATGTTTCGTACAGAAATCTATCGCCTCTATTAATAAAGTATTATGAGTCAAACAGCCAATGGACTGCCAATGACCTGTGTCTACCATAGATACTACTGCAGAGCAAGGTCATTAATAGGAGTGTAAGCTTTGTCATTTCAAGACCATTAAAAGGTACTACAACTTGGTCTATACTTGCCAACTGTTAAAGCATATTGCACAGAAAAAGAAACAGAACAATGTGTGACAGTGACGCACAAAACTACAGAATAAAGAAGTTAAGAAGGTATACAAAAATAGACTATCCAACAGGATGGTCACTGGTGCGTGAAGAAATGCAGGAAGTTACCTTCCGTGGTTTGGACTTCATAACATCAGAGTCTTGTTTATTAAAACCAATTGCAGTAGCAGGTAAACCATCGGTGACCAAATTGACCCAAAGTAACTGAACCTGAGGTTGCAAAATTTAGCGATGTTAAGATGAAACAGAAAAAAACTGTATAGCACTTATGACTATGTATATGGTGACACCAATGAACTAAGGTTTTAAGATGTAAATGTCAAGTTTATGATACAAGTGTGAGGTTTTCCAATTAATTCTCCCTTTGTCCCATTTTAAAGTTCCTACTTCTCTTTAACGGAAATTAAGCAGAACACTAAAAAAATAGTACTCCCTCCGACCCAGACCAAAGGTAACAGGGAAAAATGGAGAATATAAGAAAATGTGGAAAAAGGAGGGGTAAAGGAGGGGTAAAGAAGGGAAAAATAGGCGGGTAATGTAATTGTGGGATTAATTATGGGTTGGTTGGTGGGCCATGTAATGGCATTTTGTGTAAATATCAAATGGGTATAAGGATACCTTGGTAATGTTGTGGGCCAAATAAGGAATGTTACCTTTGGTTTGGATCGTCCGTTTATAGTAAGTGTTACCTTTGGTGTGGGTCAGAGGGAGTAGTAAGAAACAATTTTGGCCAGTGGTAAAAATAAAGCAAGAACCTTACTATGCGACGGATGGAGTAAATATTTTAATACAATTTTGAAAAGTTAACTTTCACATCAAAACTACACATAAATGTCTTAAGACCACTGAGGCAAGAAAAAACTTCTAAAACTAAACGCCAAGCCATACGAGATTCAGAAATTAAATATCAACATCTTAACCATTTCTCGCATTTACTCCCTTTATATCAACTGCATCTAATTGCTGCTTAAGACCATACCACTATTGATAGCATAAGCACAAACAATTATAAATCATCAATCTCTTAAAAGTAAATTGTTTTTGTCCTTTCTATATATTCTTGGATAATCACACTGAAATCGATCCAGGAACAAGAGTTTCATATGGATCTCAAAATAACACCAAATGTACATAAGATGTACACTTACTGGCACAAGTGTGTCCGGGATGCCTAGTACTGCTGCCACAAATATACACACTACTTCACCAATATTTGAAGAGATCATGTATCTGATGAACTGCTTAGTGTTATTATATATAGCCCTTCCCTCTGCAACTGCCTGGATGAAATTCAAAATTAATAATCAAATTCCTAAAAAAATTGGATACATGGGTTGGTCAAGTCACGTTAACCTAGGAGAAAATTACTAAGCGACGGAGCATACCGCTACGATGGTGGCAAAATTGTCATCGGCCAAAACCATGTCTGAAGCACTCTGAAATCGGAATTAAGATAGCCAAACATTACAAAATATTATTGCTAAGAAATTGAAAGGAACCAGAAACATTCTGGCGAAGAAGACTTCTTGAAGACATGCAAACCCACACATTACACGATCCTTTGATAAATATTATTGCCCCCATATTCTATAAAGCTCCTGCATAAAGCGAGCTAACAATGTTGCCCTTTCCCATCTAGTAAAATAGAGGTTCAATTAACCAATACCCGGGGACAGAGGAGCCATCTACACGACCCTTCGATGAAAAGGCTAAATATGGTGGAAGGCACTAAGCTCCACCATCAGATGATAATTTAGTTAACCTTTGCTCGATATACCTAGCTATGGAGAATGAAAATCAAATTTTGTGGGATATTGGTAAAAATAATTTAACCCTTTGTTTAGATAGGGAGGGGGGATGAGGAAAGAGGAAGGGGGAGAGGGCGAATGGAGGAAGGGAGTTTTTCCTCTAAATCTTTCCTTTGTTGGAGAGGAAATAATGCCGTGGAGGAGGGAAATGGAAGGATCCTTTTTCCCTCCCCTCCAAATTCCTCAGCCCCATTTTGCTAACCAACAACAACATTACCCCAGTGCCTTAATGGCTCCCTCATTTTTTAACCAAATAAAGGAAATTGTCTCCCTCCAAATCTCCCGCCCCCTCCCCTATCCAAACAAAGCCTTAAGGATAGCAAACTTGCCATTCACAGAATGCTAACGGGATATTATTAAGCAGTGTCGCAATGCAAACATGGATAAATAACATACCTTAGCTACAGCTGTTCCTGATCCCATAGCAATCCCAATGTCAGCTTTTTTCAAGGCAGGTGCATCATTAACCCCATCACCGGTCATTGCAACCTAATGAAATAAGGTATAAAATAATTACTTAGAGCATATAAAGGTATTGCGCACATAACAAAGCAACAAACAAATCTTCTCAGCCATTTAATGGTCTTCTAGTGATGAGGGAGGGAGCAGTATGGCAGGTGTGTTTTCACGCACACACAAAGGAGATCAATAAGTCCTCAGCATGTAACAACTGCTTGCAAAGACAACAAACTTGCTTAAGGAATTCTATTGAGCACCGTAGCATCCCATCTGTCATAAGTGGCTCTCATGGGTTTGATAGATCCCAGAATAATAATGTAATAGTCAATGACAACAACATTAACCCAATGCTTCAAGGAAGTAGGGTAAGGGTGGGGGTCGGACGTACCAGCTTTAACCAAATTAACCCTCTGTTAGCTATTTAGAGAGTCTATCTTTAAATGACCCATGATGAATTGCATTGAATGACTGCTGGTCAGCTACTTCACAATAAAAAGAAGTGCAGCCACTTTAGCGAGTGATTTTGCTTTCTTCCATCCCTATTATGTGACAAATCAAGGAAAGATTCCCCCCTATAACCTATCGAGTGGTTCTTCCAAGACTACTAATTTTCTTTTAGAATGGTATCTTCAACTTTGCGGCTAGACACTCGGAGTGTTACGTACATACTGTTGTGCTGTTTGTTGGTGATTCTACATAACAGACTTGGCAGACACTACAAATTTAAAGACTTAAGCTTCGATAGAGCAGTTTTAGGACTCACAACTTACATTGAAGGCGTTAAATAATAAAACAAAATCAGTAAGATCAAGCATGTGCATTCAAAAATCTTACAACTTCATTCTGATTCTGCAAGGCTTCAACCAGCATTCTCTTGTGAGATGGTTCAACCCTTCAAAATTCATAGAAGAGAGCCAAGCTTGAGACATTTTGACCTTGTTGTCACCCCAAAAAATAGGAATTTGGGATTAATGAGCTTAAATATGAACTACTTACCTCGTAAAGAGAGCCATGCGTTGTAATGCCAGCGACTTCTGCAGAGCTGGAAGTTCTTCAAATTCCGATGCTGTAAATGAGTGCCCACTGAAATCACCAAGGTGATCAAAAGCTCCTATCTTGCGGCATAATGATTCGGCAGTAGCCTGAAAATAAGGTATGTAGATTATGTCTTCAATGGGATTCTGTCTTTGGGGAAAGAACAATACTTGGATAGAAACCTAACTATTAACTACAAGTTTCTTCTGTATATGATCCTTTGTTTACCTTGTTGTCCCCTGTTACGACTATAACACGTATTCCTGCAGTCATGCATGACAAAATCGCATTTCTTACTTCTTCTCTTGGAGGGTCAAGCATCCCCACCTACCGACAAGATGGAAACAGAATATTATTTTTGGTTGTTAGTTCCTACGGGACACACAATACCATCCTTGAATAAGTGATAATTTATTGAAAAATAAAGAAAGCAATGGAAGTCGGCGATAAATAGAATTACAAAGAAAGCATACCAACCCAATAAATGTAAGATCTTTCTCATCATCGACAGTAAGAAGATGTTGACCCATTGGTAAGTGTTTAAGGGAGAGGGCAAGGCATCTCAAAGTTTCCTTTCCTGCAAAGCTGAACAGTACAAAAATAATTAAACAGCTGCCCAGAACAGATTAAAAAGAGACTCAAAAGGAAAATCTAAGAACAGGATGTGAGCAACATAACAGATAAGAACAATGGAAAAAGATTCTCTTTCCTCCACATGAATATGTCACAGAAGCAAATAGACCAAAGAACTGACAGGGAATACCATTGATGAATTGACGATATATAAGCTATTCCTGTTAATTAAGTACTCCAATACTCCTAGAACATTATAAAATAATTGGAGCAAAAGAACGCCGTAACCTATACGTGGTAGAAACATGCTTAAATACGCACTATGGTTAAAAGGAAAATAATTCAGCATGTAAAAAAGATAAATATAAAAATCACAACTTGTAGCTACAATGCTACATCTCAATTAGAATCATTTACCAAAAAAGGCTATTCAAGATATCATGTTGCCAATCAAGACAGAATATCCTCACCTGTTGAACTTTGCCTCCAGCTCTGCTCGTATTTCCGGAGTCAGCGGAATGATAGAACCGTCATCATTACACAGAATCCTAGTGCATCTAGCAAGTACACTCTCTGGGGCGCCTTTTGAGAACATAGTTGTAGACTGTTTCCGGCTGCAAAGAACGCTCATCATCTTGCGATCACGAGAAAACTCTAGAGTAGATACCTGCAAAGAATTTCCACACAGGTTCAAATATCAAGAAAATGCATGCATCTTTATTTGGCTTCAAACACATTACTAAGGTCGTTCACAATAACCAGTGGTACTGTTTCTATTCATAAAGAGATAGATTAGTTTTTTTAATTGGGACTTGGGAGAAAAATGAACAAACAGATAAATCTATAAGCATATGATGGATGCCCAATTTGCAAGATAATACCGACGTCGTTAAAAGACAAGATGAATTATGCATTTGCCCGGTTTTGCAAATGGAAGCCACCCCTTTCCCCTTAGTGTCTCTTTAAAATACTTTAGTTTAGTCTTTAGATAGCCCAAATCAATTTATACTATCTGTGCTAAGTCAGCACACAGAAATATCAGCTTTGCGCTCCCTGTAACTTTTCTACGGAAGGAAGACGACAAGGGAAACTCGGGTTATAACAAGGATTATCTGAAATTTAGTTTATCATACTGATACTTATGAGCTATCGTAACAGAGTATAAGAGAGCCTAGCCAATAGAGACTTGGTAGTGTAGCTTCAAGATTTGACTAACAGTTAGGCACTCTATAAGACAGCCTCACATATTAGTTTCATAGAAAAGACAGAGCCGAAGAAAATGATACATGCAAAATAGCTAATATCAAACCACAACTGGACGAAAAAAGTAGACCCTTAGGTATGTAACACAGCAACTATAAGAGATTGGAATTGAAACAAGAAACAAAACAGATATAACATAACACACCTTCTTAAATTGATTCTCCCAATACCGATTGCAATAGGAAGCACGGTCATGCTTAGTCAGCATATTCAGAGCCGATGGCATTGAGTCAAACCCAGGAATTCCAACCTGACAGGAATTATATCATCAGATGGCGTACAATGCACAGCTATCTTTGCAAAATAATTGCACATGGTAGTATGGTACTGCATTTAATATTGGTCAGCACAGAATTGCAACCATGTTAACAAGGTGACTGATGACCGCATTTTGAGGCAATATCGGTTGCATTTATGCCGCAACAACTGAGATCAACCCGTGACGACCAATTTAAAGAATAAGTTTTAAACCAAGATTCAACACGAGTACATGCATGATCTACAGTGAGAAACCTTTTCGGCTAACACACGAAGTGCCACTTCTGTTGACTCGCCAATCTTTTCGTAGGTTCCTTTGTCTGGGTTGTATTGCAATGAGGACTCATTGCAGAGGGCCGAACACATGGCTATGTGAAGAAGACAAGGCTGCTGGGCGGGAACGTCAAGCTGCAATTACCGCAGGACGTACATGTTAATATAAGAAATCTAATCATGCTAAGTACAGCCATCGGTCATCACTATGCAAAACCATAAAGTGATACTGTTTAAAATACAACAATATTCAACATAACGGAAGATCCTCCTTATCATGGTTAGTTGAAGATCAATCACTAGATAGAAGTTTCCCATGTTACGAGTTCGTACCAAAAAAGTCTTCCAACATTCCATGGTTTGGGCAATTAGCAGAAACAATTAAGAACTGTCCAGGGACAATCATGCTGATAACTTAAGGCAAAGTATATCCCTCACCAACACCCACATCCCCAAAAGCCAAAAATACAAAAGATAAGTTGAATTAATGCAGAAACGACAATCTTTTACCAAAAACCAGGCAAGTCACGGATTATTTAGTCTGTTTTTTGTTATATCCAGATATTACCAAATCTATAATTTACTCCGAAAAATTTCAGTAAACTGATGATTTTCATTTGGGCCATTGCAAGTGACACCAATGGAGTGACGCAAGAGACAAACTAAGACATCACCTGCTACAACTATCCTGCATAGTTTCCAACAAAGAAGGTAGGACAAAACGGTAACTGCGGAAAATACACTTGACTCCAACTATGCAGCAACCTCAAGCAAGTAACTCAAAAGAAATATGCATATAAGCAAGGATTCATTTTCTTAGGAGAATCTATATTGTCACCCAAAAGAAATTGAAAAAGTATACTCGGGACTATTGAAGCCACCAGACAATATAATCGTCACCATGTGAAACTCAGTTAAAGATTTATTCGTAAGTAGTTCCCAATTCCCATGGACAGCAAATACTATGCTTACACATAAGAATTAATTACGACGACATCATCAAAGAATTCAAAGGTGCTACATCCTCGAGCGGTGAAAAGGCTAACCATGCAACAGGAAGATGCAAAAAACGAGTACTACAACTCAAAAACAAAATATGCGTAGAGTGAATGATAACAAAAATAACTTGGATCTTTGAGGACAACCAAAATTGAAGATAACTTTTACCTGTACCCTATCATTTTCAAAGATGATTCCATCAGGGGCATATGTTGTCCCACTGACTCCGTATTCTGTAGTTACAGGATTGTGGTGTGCTGACTGGAGCACACATACCTGCAACGTATATATAAATGACACAAAATATAGCACATTGTCATCAATTCAGTAAAAATATCAATCTATTATCTAGGGCAAAGATTTTGCTCAGATTGGATCAAACAAGACAGAAGTTTATTGTCATAACATAACCATCTACTTCATGAGAAGAAGATTTAAAAATTAACCAATTACAATCTTTTGCCACATTAGCTGGGCAAAAATTTACAGTAGAACCTGTAGTTGCAGATTTTCTTAAAAATGCTATGAGAGGCTTTTAAGATATTGAAGGAGAGTATATAGCAATAGTAGAAGAGGTGCTCTCCTGCCTAAGGCAACTTAAGGTGATCGGATGAAGCCAGAGCGGTTCTGAAAAACACAGGTTGTTTCCAGGTGACTCATAATGACTATTAAATTCAGGATTGCATCGTCTGTAAGCTTCTTTGCAATACGAGAATGACTCAGTTTAATTATTCATTTTTTTTCCATCATCTTTTGAAGCCAAGAATAGCGAGTCTTTGGCTCCAATGAAAATTGATATAAGAAAACATACAATGAAGGAAAAAGATTATTTAAAATCTTAAAAGAAAATCGTCAAGAACCAAAGCCCTTTTTATCAATGCTTGGTTTAAAAACAATTCAGCCCTCCATCTCACCTTATTCAACATCATTGCATGGGTCAAAATCAAAAGCACTGACCATTAAACTGCCTATTCAAGGTAATAGGCATACAAAGTCCAAGAAACATCTACCAACAGACATAACCTTGAGGTGAGATGTGGGTAAAGAGTACAGTCTAGCAACTTAACAATAGCTAAATATTCTACAAAGAATTTGGAAATTATTAACAATGACGCCGTATATGAAGGAGATGCTCCATACAGATAATTGTGGCAATGCGCATATTGCTACAAATTGGATTGTGAAAATTATGGTACTAATCAGAAGTTTTCCAAAACATTTTCCTCGAAAAAAAAAAAAAAAGAAATTCCAAAACACACCTTAGAGACAGACATCATATTTGTCGTCAGAGTACCAGTTTTGTCACTACATATAACAGTTGTACACCCTAATGTCTCTACAGATGGCAGGGACCGCACAATTGCATTTAACCTGGCCATTCGTTTTGTACCAAGAGCCAAACACCTACACAATGAAAAGATGCCCATGACACGTCAGTGTTATCCAAATTTAAGTGTACAGTGGTGCCAAAATAAAATGAACTTGAAAAGTTTGATCGGATTACGTTGTAACAACTGCTGGAAGTCCTTCTGGGATAGCTGCAACGGCCAGGGCAACTGCAATCTAGGCAAGCCAAGGAAGGTGGCAGAATTAGAGTGTATAGTACTTAACAATTCATAAAGAGAAAACAATTTAGCAACTAATAGACTGATAATTTTAGTAACAAAAATTCTAAAAAGAACTGAAATGGTGATTCTAATGCTCATCTTCATTATCAAGAGTCCAGGCCTCCAAGGTAATGTCAAGTCACAAGGTGCAGTAACAAAAAAAGTGTATCAGGGGACTATAGAACAGACGAAAAACTCATGCTTAAGAAGCTGTCTACTATGAAAAGAAATAAGGTGGAGAACCAAATCTAAGATCTCAAATAGAAAACACAAAACCAAATGGTACTCAGCATCCAAGATAACTTCAAAAGGCCATTAAAACTGATGGACTGAAAACAATTACTGGATAACATGAATCATTAACAATATTTCTATTATATTTTTCATGAAGCCATCATCCATCAGCTACTTTTCTTCATGATTGATACCTATATGGTTACGTTCTAAAAGCACTATATAATACTTCCTCACAAATATTGTCACTGCTGACTGAAAAGATGAAACCTCCTGGCCTATATATCTTAAAAACTTTATTTCAAGGATGTGGCATTAGACCTTACATGTAAGTTATTACGTGACTCACAAATGTTCAGCAACCTGGACCACACATGAGCTCCACTCATGGCTAGAATACTGATTACATAAATCAAAGCTAGGGATCCCATTGATCAATAAAATGTTGCAGGTGACAGCAAAAATAGCTCATAAAGTATTAAGTGGTGATACTCGTGTTCTGGATTCAACCCGTTAGCATTAAAACTACCCTTGTGGTCCTCTTTACATTATTCATGAATCATAACCAAGCTAGCAAAATCTACACCAAAATCCTTCAGCAATCTCAAACAACTTTTTTTCAGTGAATTATGATTATAACCCAATAGAGGCAATATTATCCAGTCACCGGCCTTCCAACCTCAATGGAGGGGGATTGATGAGGACAAATTAGATAGAAATTTTCTATCAGCAAAAGGATAGAAAGTAGCGTCATGTCAGCACAGTTGTACACTTGCATTACTGTAGAGCGTTTACCTAAAATCTCTGAAGTTAGCTCATATGAGAGTCACAATTCAGTCAAAGGCAGAAAGATATATAATGAAGTCAATAGTTACATGTCTCAACTCTCAAATCATAGAAGCCGCTCCCATGTTGTAATTCCCAGAAATTCAAATTGGTTCGTTTCTGAACTAAAGATAGACCAACAGGTACCATCTAGTTATTCGCATCCAATTCATCAGATTAACAGGCATCATAAAGATCTACTAAAACCTCTTACAACGCTTAAAAGTATCTCCCCACCATTTTACAGTGGAGGACACGGCTGCCTTTAATTCAACATAGCACGGACATAAATATAAATAGCACCATTTGATAATATGACTCTTTGAGCATTGCAAATCTACAATTACAAGTAGCCAGCCCATCAAACATGATCAGTGGGCTCTTGAGTACTGGAAGTCAGCAGCTCATAGGAATTGAATTTTCAAAGCACGCATAAATCTGACAAGAAAAATATTTCACACAAAGCAGCAAAATCTCAACCCTGACCAATTACCTTAAAATAATGAATAGCGCCTTGCAGAAAGCCGCCATGAGAAGGATCGCGAAAGTGACCTATATTTACAACCCACACCAGCACACAAATCCCTGCTATTACCTATAAGGGCACAAAAACATGATATATAACAAATCATCAGAATACGAATTCAAGAGAGGCAAGAAGCTGATTTAAAATATGGCATTTTTCAATATCAGAACTCAATTTTAACTACATTCACCCCAATGGGTCCGTCATGCATTAATTTGACATAACGTTTTAGCCTTTGCAACAGTGAGAGAGGGTACAAGTGATGGCCTTGATTACCCATGTTATCTAACTCAAGTAAAAGTGTAAAAAGCCAATCCAACAATCCAAAAAAGTGTAAAGAGCCTAGTGGGTCAAAGCAAGGAATATAGAAGAGAACTTGCCTTGATTACGAGATAGCATTGTAAGGGGAAGTAAAATATAGAACGTCATCATTCTTATAAACTAGTGTATTACCACTTTCAATAATCTTTTTGGTAGAATTTATAGGCATTGGAGGCCAAGAGGTCCTCCTCCCTATATTATTACCATCATTCCGAGTTCCACTCGAGATAAGTGTTTGAATCTCCTTGAATCATCAACCTCAGCCTTGAAGCTAGACTTCAGGGTTTCGCTAGGGAGGGCTGTGAACATATCGATTCACGATTTAATTGTGTATCTATTCTTTAAAACTCACAAATCGACTTGCTTAAAAACGCAAATCAACTGGCGTGAATGAAGTCTAGCCTCTTGAATTTGCATATCACTAAGATCAAGTTCGCAAATCTGATAGCTTTAAATGGCACTGAAATCCAAATAACGAATTGCGAGTGATATTTTTAATGTCTTTTCAACAATTATTTCCGTTCGTATTATTTAAATTATGTTGTAGATGGAGACAAAGTGTAGTAAATTATTTAAATCTACGTTCTAAAGTTCATATAATATTATTTTTAATTTTACTCTTTTAGAACACTAAGTGTATTAATACTCTGACGTATGGGATTCACTGTGGAAAGTGAATTGTGAATTCGAATCGAGATTTACAAGATACCCTACCCGTGCTCAAGCATGTGAGAAATACACACTTCTGAATACATAAACATGACCAAAAGTGTGCTTGTCTAAAAAAATACTTCCCCTCCTTAACATCGAAAGCCACAAGAGCAATAAAACGTTCATTGGGATGTTTGGCAACCCCATGGATTCTCTCAAACACCATTCCATTCAACCACTACGATAACGCCACTCAATAAGGAAAAAAGATACATGACATATTCACTACTTTTTCAGTAACACGCCTTTGCTACTTTCTAAACGAGAAATGTATCTTCCAACCGCAGTGGCAGAATTAGGGGAGCGCTAGCGGAAGCGAGCGCCCCGGAAGGATAGAAAGTTCGAAAGTTTTAGTTAAATTTTTCTTTTTTCAAGTTTACCTTATACTATTACCTGTTCGCCCCTACTGAAAACTTTCGCCCCGCTAAGTTCTAAACACCGCTCCGCCACTGTTTCCAACATTCACACATGTGTGATGTGTCGCTAGTTGATCACTCTTCCTAGCTAGTACTGCATCGTGAAACTATTTCACAATTTTTAACCCGCCCAAGTTTTTTATTCATATAACTCAAACATTGGCACTTCTTTCTACACTCTTCTAATCTAAGATAGTCACACATAAAATCTGCATACATCTTTTTTAACATCAAAACACAAGCTGGTGATGATAATGGTCGTTTTGAAGTTCACTCAACATTAATGTATGCCCTAAGGCTCGTTCCTTATCTAAAGAAAATTATTAAGCTTGCTATAATCCAACACGAGAAAGAGAATGCTCATGACTACTTTATATTGGATACAATTCCATAAAAAAGTGGTACATCAACCTCCACAATCAGCAGTGCACATGGACAAGCAGCGAGATGGCTTCTTTTACTGTGCAATGACAAACAAACTATACAATCCATACATCATAAGAAAATGTAACCATAATGCAAACATTGCTTCTAGTAAAATAAGCTCATATACAATGATCTCTCACATAGAGGCATCTAAAATAACGAAAGACAATCAGTGCCCTGTTTTACAAGCTGTTCATGTTGATTTTCGATTTTGAATCAACTTATGGTGAATAATATTTTATTATTCCCAGAAACCAAACCATTTATTTTCTACTAAACAGGGGCTAGTACTCCACTACTAATATAATTAATACCTCGTTATCTTTAGCAGCAAGTTTTTCTTGGTATTGTCATTGTACTCAAATATGTGCTTTTAAGGGTCTTCATTACAGTTGCACATAGGGGAAGTTATAATGTGTACACACAAACTTTAAAAGACAATAAGGATTAGGCAAGCATTTTAAAGTCCTCTTGCAATCAAAATGATAATATGGTGCTCACCTTTGCCAAGAATGTACCAAACTCATCTAGCTTCTTTTTCAACGGTGTTGCTTCCTGCATTATACCATTTGCCATCAACAAAAAGTGGGTTTGGAATTTAGCTAGCACTTTTTTACAAACTCATACGTGCTTTGTTTTCACAGCAAAAAGAAAGACTTTATATTAGCATGAAACTGGGAACTCGGTGCAAGAGAAAGTAAATTTTCTTTACACGCTTAAGCTTACATCATCTGTTCTCAACATTGAATCCCGTATGCTACCCATAGCAGTATTAGAGCCAACTCCAGTCACAATTGCTCTACCTCGACCAGCCACCACTACTGTACCCTGCCAACAGCAGTAGGAAAAAAAATCATTAAAAACTACCTAATAAAAAAATACAGCTGCTAAATTTGGTAATAACACATTTAAATGTAATATGCTCTTAATAGTGTCTGGTATGTAGATTTTAAGGGCCATGATAAAATACTCTTGAACCAAGCAGTAACCAGATTAAAACTACGATCCTATCATGTGCAAAATAATAGAGAAGTGAGATAAAACTAGACAAAGTACCCATATGATTTTCCATTATAGCAAATACATGATTTGATATGAGTCATACATCACTTACACTAAATACATGAAGCACATCTAAATATCTAATAAAGAAAACGTTGAATTAACAAAAGCAAGATCGTTACCGAAAATAGTATATTTGTCTTGTCCTGGTACACGGCATTCACAGCTGATGTGGACTCAACTTCTTTTTCAACCGAGCAACTCTCACCTTAATGCAAGAAGGAGAAGCGTAAAAAAACAGCTTAGCAGACGATGAACTATTTAATTGAATATGTTAATTGCAACCTAAGCTAACATACAAATTAAAAACAGCGATACACACTCATTAAGAGAGTAATATTGTGTTAAGATTAATATCCTCAGTGGCATATAATAAACGACCCAATAATGAGCATAGTCTCCCTCATATCAATTCTGCATCAATATTATTGTGATATGCAAAGTTGGAAGTTACAAAAACTAACAACAGTACTTAGTATCTGATTGGTGGGTTACACACTTACACCACATCAGATTTATCACTGTAGCATAGAAAAATTTTCAGAAATTTTTTAACTAATGATCACAATACCTGTAAGAATTGCTTGGTCAACTCGCAATTGGTCACTTAACAAATCAACCATCCGCAAATCGGCTGGAACTTTGCAACCCACTATTCTTCCATATAAAGAGAAAGATTGAAGTGAGCAAAATGGATGATTAATGAACAACTTCCGGAAGAATGGAATACATGAATACAGATGCTCACCACTAACTTCCACAATATCCCCCGGAACAAGATCCGTAGCAGGTAATATTGAGAAACAACCTGCCAAGCAGCCAAAACACTCAAGTTAAAAACTTGAAATTGTACAGAAAACTCAAAAAGACAACAGAATGATAAGACATCAGCATGTAAAAGTACAACACCATTGTAAAATTTCAGATAATATGGGGCTACGGGAATCACATTTAGAGTGTCTTTTTGCATATGGGTGACGCCCTCATGCACAGTTTAAAATCGCGGTATCAGACGCGATAGCTGTCGGGTAATAGTGTTTCGGAATCGTCCTCGGAAGGCTGAGTCGTGGTTATCACGGTCATATTTAATTTAAAAGCTTTTGTAGATATTCTATCATCTATTGTCTATTTCATATAAAGTTAATATAAAGCAATTTAGAATAATTTATATGATCAATATAATTGTTTTCCATTACAAAGTTTGGCATGTACAAATTACAGTTCGGTCACCTCGGACTCTTAGCGGTAACTGACCGCTATAAATAGATCGTCTCGGCTGATTTTTTCCTATTTTTAATTTACCCGATACATCTCGGGATATCTCGTACTATCAGCCTCCGATATCGATACATCTCATACAATACGAGACATATCGGCCGAGATTTTTAACCATGCCCTCATGTTGTATTTGTGTAGATGGATATCGCCTCTATGATATCTTTTTGTACATGGGTGTCACCCCCTTGCTCTTAACAAATATTATATATTACTTGTCAAAAAATATAATCAACTTTTACCATTCCTTAGGACAGTTGCAACATCAGCTTGATAAGCTCGTAGCTCCTGAGACGATGAAAGCAACACATAAATAAGGCATAGTATATAAGGACGGTAGATTAGCAAGTAGTTAATATCCAGCACACTCTACTAGGATCCCTGCAGTAATCAGTAGAGGCCCAATATGGCAATTAGCTAATAGTTAGCTTATCCTACTAGCTAATTAAAGCATGATACATATAAAAAAAAAAAAATAACATCACAATTTTCTATTGAAAACTGTCCGACTTTCTTCAATTGATGCATATTTGTAGTGTGATGTTCTAGAGATACAGAATATACACACGGAATGAATGTAGTCTTGTGATATCAGCAAGTTACAAGCATAAGTGTGTAGTTAGCACACATCGACGTCGCATGAGTGCTTTTTGGTAACTTGTTTGTAGATGTGTCACATGTGTGCGTATTTTTTGCATTAAACCCTTGTAAACCAATTTATTCAGACAACCAGATTGAACATTTATTCGGCAGTTCCACTTTCAATCAAAGTAAATGATCACGAAAAAAAACTATGATGGAGGTTTGAGTTACGCAATTATAATTCACACAAAGCGTCCCATTTTAAATCTAATCATCCCTCATGAACAGTATCCATCAGTATTTTCTTAACTAAAAGTGAAAAATCAGTTGATCTTTAAAATTATGAATTTGAATAAGGGCATGCGTCCAACATTTCCGCAAGAGTACCTCAATAGCTTTTTCAGCATTTGTCTCTGTAATTACTCCAACTGCAGCATTTGCAGCCAATATCATTAGAATAACCTGCATACTTGGCAGTTAGCACAGTAATGTCAATAAACGGAATCCAAAATAAGAGAATATACTTGACGTTAAATCTCAGGCTGACAAATATAAAATTAAAAAAATATGCTAAACTCGAAGTTTAACAGTGACACAGCACAGGTGGCGTGGATCCCATGCCGGAATAAATTAAACAGGAAGGTGAACCGAAAGCACATCTGTATGAAGATTGGTAAACCTAATGGCTCTAACCTATAGGTGCATCTGAAGTACATCCCATGTGACTTTAAACAAGTAAAAAGTAGCCTCAAAAGTATATCTATATGACTATTCTGAAAACCTCTTACCGAAGGCTCCAAAAATGCAGTTAGGCCTGTATCTCCATTAATCAATGCTAAAACAAATGAAATAAGAGCAGCAGCAATCAATATCTTGACCAGCAAATCATCAAATTGCTTTAGGACCAACTTCCAGAAAGGAGTACCTACATTAAGAAACAAAAGCCTTAAATAATCAGGGCTACTACTCTTGCAAGGATCATGAAGTTACAACAATAACGAACCATATGTAGGCATTATAC
>JAOWBH010066312.1:0-15776 GCA_028566215.1 Silene coronaria
TTTTTGTCTTGTAGATTCATCTACTAAATTTGTCTTGTAAATTCATCTTGTTATATATTTTTTCTTTAAGATTTAGCTTTTTTTTTTCCAGATATGTGTGTGATTTGGTACTTGTTTTTCATTCTTGTTCTTCTTTTAAATTTTCAGATTTGGATTTTTTAATCTTCGACATTTACACTTACACCACTAGTAGAAAAAATACATTCGGCTAGTGGAAAAGGCTACTGTTTCAATTAATGACAGTAGCCTTTTATTGTAGGCTACAGTTGTAAACTAATAACCGGAGCCAAATCTCTAAGAAAATAGAAATGGCTACGGTTACTTTTATAACCGTCGCCTTAAGTCTATAAAAAAGGGAAAAAAAAAGTAAATGTTTTATTATTGATGTTAAAACCGGCCCTTGGTCTCAAGACTCTCTACACGCCAGCACCTTTATTCCCATTTCCCATAACCCTCAGACCTTCACTTGCCCCTTCGTCGATTTCTTCTAGCTTCAGACTTCCGTTTTATCAATCTCCTTCACCTGGCCTCTCAATCACCGACGCTCAACTTGCCTACACCACTCGATGCTCGATCAAGATTACCACTCGACCTGCCTAGCCACCACAGGTTCCCTTTACATGTGATTTTTTTTCCAGATTTCGATTCATATTGGTATATAATATCTAGGGTTTTCTCATCAAATGGTTGTTCAATGGAGATTTTGTCGATAATATGATTGGTGGTCTTGTTTATGAAAAAAAAAATTGATGATGGGTTTTATTGATAACTATCGATCCGTGTTAGGGTTCGTATGATATTGGGGCTTTTTTGCTTAAAATATTAATTGTGTATCTTAGTATTGTAATTATGGTACTAATATAGTTATTTCCATGAGTATCTAAAATTTGTGAATATTTTATCCCATCTTTCTGTAGAAAATGGTTTATTTCGAGCAATGCGATGGTTGTCATATGTTATGACTATGTATGTCGCTCCAAATGTACTTAGTTTTTGTCCAGCAATGCGATAGTTGTTGTATGTTTTTATATTCCATGGAATTGATTTGTTGCGTTGTGTCATGTTCTCACTGATAAGTTTTAAAGACTATGATGCCATATCATCACATGTATGGTCCTGTGAGTTCAATTTTTTTTTGCTTATGGCCAGCTATTGCATTTTGATGATCTAAATCTCATGGCTTTGTGCATGAAAGTGAGCATCTTTGAAGTTCAGTCTAGTAATATATCTAAAACTCTCATACTACATACAAGACTAGCAATATTTTTCCCTAAAAGAGGCTTTGACACTCCTTATTTATCCCACAACTTTCAAAAAATGTGCTTCCCAATTTGAAAACAAATGTCCATTTTCATACTTCAAATTACAATAATGTCTTGTTTTGTAGGTACAATTGATGTTTAGTTTACTTTAGCTAAAATACACTTTTGGACGGTACTTTTGGTAAAGAATAACTTGAGCGATTTTATCTTCAAAATGTACCAAATATATGATTGTTGATCGAAACCTATATTAATGAGTTTCTCTATCTATTTTTGGATGCCAAGGTTTTGAATTGAGCCCTTGAAACGAAGCTAATTAATGATAATCCGCGTATTTTCAAATTAGACAAGACTATTGTAATTTATATTAGTCCATAAAGGGGCTGACTATCTTAACTGTTGACTAGGGAATTCGGAAAGGACTTGATTCTGAAGAGAGCATTATAAGGCAGATGTATTTTTATTCGGAAAGGACTTAATCCTCCTAAGGTTGATTTGGTTATCTATGAAATGGATTCTTGAGGGAGGTTTTTCAGCGGACAGACCATTACAAACCGTTTGAGCTCAACTCTCCATTCTCCAACTGAAGCTAGTCTTTTGCAAACTTAAGAGCAGTTAGCTCTTAGCAGAAACAATTGGTTAGTTAGCTGGTAATGTTATAAATTTTCTTGGACAGAACTGTAATAATTGGATTAAGACTGAAACAAGAGCCATGTTATTTGAAATTGTTTTTATGTCCGACTTATCCATTCTTATTTCATTGTTGCTCAAGCCAGGGAGAGGCGGAGAGGCAGAGGAGAGAAGGGCAGGAGAGGAAGAACAAGCTCGTGAAAGAGACCATGACAAAGCATATGTAATTTGACATAGAACCCAAACACAACAACCTCAGTTAACTTTCAGGTGAGGTGCTTGGTCTCAAACTTGACTAGATATTTTCTCATTTTGTACAATTCATTTTCTTCTATTTCTCCACGTTACACTCATTTTATAACTCCATATTACAACATTATTTAATCCTAGGTGCCTTGAGCTAATAAAATTATTTCACCATTTTTTGTGGTGGAAGAATCGACTTGAAAATAAAGGGATTAACTCTTCTATTGATGTCAGTTCAATTTTCCTTATACAACGAGAGACACTTTCCCTACTTTGGACATGTATGTCAAGATTTTCCTAGTCGAGTATATTCTTATCTAAATTTGAAAGACTAAGATTCATAGTAACTGCAATTTTATCATAAGAAGAACTACTCTTGCATTCTCTCTAGTATTAGAATTTACTGACATGATCAATCTTTTTGCAGAGAATAGCCGTAACATGTGTCCATAGAAAATAAAGAATGAAACTGAGGTAAGTGAGCCTTATGTTTAAGATATCTCATGAAGATGTATTGCCATTCAAGCTCTAATAAGGTCTAAATTGCTGGAAAATCTTGCTGGTTTGCTGCAAAATAGTGTAAAATGTTGATGTTTAGTTGTAAAATTGCTGCTGATATAGTGTGAAATGCTCTCAAATATTGTTGTCTTGATATAAAATGCTGTAATATGGTGTGATTGTGTGTTGATGTTAAAAGTGTTGTAATATCTGTAACTAAAATGCTCTCAAATATAGTTGTCTTGTTATAAAATGTTGTAATATGGCGTGGTTGCTGTATGTTGATGTTATTTTGATGTTGTTGTAATATCTGTAACTTGTGCCTCATGCCTCAGCTAGTGATATCTTTTATTTCTTTTGTCGCAGACAAGTATTCGAGAGTCGAGAGTGAGCTATCGGCATGAAGATTTATAGGGAATAAGAATTTTTAGATAGAAATCTCAGCCGTCTTTGAAACATGTGTGAATTTGCAGATTGATGTATTAATGTGCTCATCATGGAATTGTATAAAATGTAAATTGAGCGTCAATTATAAGGCTCCCAATAGTATTTTGTTTAGATCATTTTGATTGCAGATGTAGATGTACCTGTAGTAGGAACAGGCTACCATTTTATATTTTTTTTTTATTATTTTTAATTTAGAAACGGCTACGGTTCTTATCATATAACCGTAGCCTTTTTTAACCTAAGGCTACGGTTATTTATATGTAACCGTAGCCTTTTCTTAACTTACGGCTACGGTTCAACACAACAACCATAGCCTTTAATATTTTTGCCTACGGTTGTTCGACCGTAGCCTTAAGTCTTTGACTTAAGGCTACCCCTTGATTTGTTACGGTTGTACAACCGTAGCCATATGTCGTTTTTAACCGTGGCCTTAAGTGATTTCTGTACTAGTGATACTATATAATATATACAAAATGGAAATTTATAAAAGAATAAAACACATAAAATAATGAAATATATAGATCTACTTCTATTAGGATTATTTTCTCATAAATTATTAAATCTATTTCTATTAGGATAATTTTCTCATAAATTATTAATTAGATCTACTCCAATTAGGATAATTTTTTTCTTAGAAATTATTAGTTCTACTTCTATTAGGATAATTTTTTCTCATCAATTATTAGGAGGAAAAAGCTAGATTACTTTTATTAGGATAATTATAATAATTTTATTAAAACTTGCTTTATAGCTAGAATTACTAAAAAATTTGGACTCTCTAATACCGCTCGAAAAGTTCCTGCTTTATTAATATATATTGATTGATATTGATTTGCAAATATCTTAACATATATCTATTTTTAATTTGATATAAAACTTAAAGAAAATAATGATTAACCGAGCTCAAGCCTGATCCGAAAGCTCAGTGAATTCCGAGCCGATCCCGAGCTTAAGCTCAAATTTCCGAACCAATTCCCAAGTCCACCCAATCTCGAGCTCAAATCGGTTCAGTCACACCTCTAAGCCTGACTAACATTGTGTCAACGTAAACTAACGTTTTTTTTTTAAAATTAATGACCTTTCAAGTCACACTAAGCGAATTGTAGTGTATTGAGACTCTAGAATACCTTAAACCTCCCTCCACCGACAACTCCATTTCACTGTTTCTCGCCGGCGGCCTTACCAAATATCTTCTGGTCGCTGGCGAGAGACTCGTGCGTCTCTAATATCAGCCTTTAATCGTCCAATCTTTGTCTCCTTTCTTCTTTTGAAGTGTGTTTGGTGGTTGTCTACCTAAGTTCTGGGTGGTGGTCGGCACTTGAATTTTGTTTTCCGGCCTCCGTCTGCTTTTTCGGATTCGGAGATAAGGTGGCCAGCTTTTCGGTTTTCTATGTAAGTTGTGGTTGATTTATTTGGTTTTCTGGTTTCTTGCTAGTGTTTTAGTTTCCTGCTTTTATTTGATCTACTATGGGTTATCAACAACTTCTATTGAATCTCGGTGTTTTGTTCCTCTCGGATGATAGTGGTGATGATGATGATGTTCTAGTTAAATTTATCTTCGAATTAGGACATCCTGGTTTGTCCAATGTTTTCAAGTTGAAAGACAGGGGTAATTGTATTTTCAAGGAGGGTAACCATCCTTTGGCCTTATCATATTACAAACAGGCCATTAAGTTTCTATGCCTTCTTGAGATTTCGTCTACTGCTGAGCAGCAATCTTGTGCTACTTCCCTTACCTTCTCCCTGCTCCTCAATTTAGCAGTTTGTCAACTTAAATTATCCCACTTTAATGAAGCTTGTTTCTACTGCACTCTTGTCTTGAATTGTGATCCTTGCAACGTTAAGGCCCGGTACCGTAGGGGATTAGCTTTTAAAAATCTGAATCTCTTTAATGATGCTCTTGAAGATTTTGAAGCTACCTTAAAACTTGAACCGAATAATAAAGATATTAGTCGAGAGCTCCACTCTTTAGTTGATTGCTTGGAGCATAATGTTATTGGCAAACAAGTCAGTTACGAATTTGACCCATTGAGCACAGACAGGAAAGGTAAGAAACCTGTTCTTAACAACTATGTGACTGATAAATCTGTGCTTCTTAGTGAAGCGGCTGAAACCTCTTGTAATTTTGTGATGCCTGTCAATGACGCAACTAGTGACCTCGGGAGAGCTGTAAATTTGTCTAACAGGGTTATGGATTTGGGTAATAGTAGCAGTGTTAGTAATGAAGTTTGTTTCGATGCCGACATGAATGTCGACTCTTCTTCTTGCCTCACTCAAAATAAAGGGGATCGTCTTCTCAATACAACAAGAAAGGTGGGGATCATTTCCACCTTAGAATCGATGCAAGCTCTTATGATTGCCTCCTTCAAGGTAAATAAATTCATGTTCGCCAACAAAAAATTTTAAGTACAATGAAAATTCGGGTTCACAACCTTCCACAAAAGAAAAATCAGATGGGAACTCCCCATGAAGAAATTTCAAGGGAAGCAGCAGTTCCCCCTTCCAATCCTTTGTCTGATATGCGTCAAGAGATTTCTAGCTTTGAGTCATTGGAGAAAGCTGAGAATGTTGAGTTGGTTGACGAGGAGGTTATTATTCAAATTGATAAGAAAAAACGTCTAACGTTGAACTCTTCTAGTGTTAGCAAGATTTTCATGGACCAATTTCATTTCGCAGCAGTTAAGGAGCATACAAACAAGATTTATAGTCGCAAGCTGGATCGCTTCCAGGGTCGAAGTCAATTAGTGAGGAAGGCTGATAAGTTGAAGTCCAAATCTTTGGTTTTTGTCGAGCATTTAACTTTTGGTTGCAGGTACATTGAGACGGCGTCAACAAACAAGATGACTAAAAGAAAGGACGCCAACCTGTTCCAATTAGATGGCCATTATCATCCTCCGTTCAAGAAACGTCGGCTTTGTCCTTCAATGTCGTCCTTTTCTAGGATAAATGAAGTTCGCTGGATTCCTAGTAGTTTTGGGGGCTCTAATACCCCTCTGTTTATATGGTAGCTAGTTTTCGGTATGTAATAGAATATTATGTAATCTCCTTTTTCTATGAAATAGTACACGTTTGTCTAAAAAAAAGAAGTAAAGCTAAACAAAATGAAACAACGGGCCTATATAGCACTAATATACCCGAGTTGAAACCAACAAAGTAACCTATTTGTCATTAAATAGGTTATATATATAATAGTTGGGCTTCAACTATCAGAGTCAGTGTGAGCGAAGGTGACGACTGACGAATTCAAATCCTAACAGTCTCCAATAACTCACGAAGTAAAAATTTCAACACATAGTATGGGGGAGCTGTGCACTAACCATTTTTCGAGCCCAATGGGCACTCGAGTGAGGGGGCGTAATAAGTTATAAATATAATAGTTGGGCTTTAACCATCACCGTAGATTTTAGTTGAGATGGTCAATTTATCAGTCATGTCCAATTATAAATTAGAAGTGAAGAAGATAGGTACAATCACTTTCTTGGTAGCCAAATTGAATACCCTTCTAGCAAGTGTATCTAAACTAGCTATTAATCTTCTGAATTTTATTCAGATTTTATCATTTTACGGACATCGGCTATTAATTAATACATAAATTTGTTGAAACAAATGGTTAATTGTAAGTGTTTCATGTAATTTTAATTATTGTCAAATTGATTGTTTAACTTATATATAAGCAAATTTTTGAGTTTGCTTTATTAATATAGCTTAATTGTATCCTCTTATTTTTATATTTTTCTTACTCGTATGTAATAAGTTTGTGCAATTCAATCATAACAATTCAGACTTCACAACATTATCGATCTATCCAAAGTAGGATTCGATTAAAAGAACAGTGAGCTAATAGATGATTATAGGCTTATAGCGGACGACTACATGTGAATATGTGATATTAACCCGAACATGAACATGTCATTTGCTACAAATATTTTGTAGCTTATAGTCTACATATTTGCACATAGGGAGAAGATAGAATTCATTTTAATACAAACACAAGTGATCATCCTTACAAAAGTACCAAGAATTTTAAAAACTTAATGGAACTTGAGACTGGTCAACACATTGTTGTTAACTGGGTCAGCCAAGTGATCAAGCAAGTTTTGGTATGGGCCCACACCAGTTACAAGGCCTTGTATAAAGTAGCCCAATATTGCCAACATAGCCAACCTTCCATTTTTCACTTCCTTAAGTTTAAGCTCCTTCATGGACTTCTCATCTTTACCAAAGCCCAATGGGTTGAAAAACGGTCCGCCGGGGTACGCCGGGTCACCCGACCCGCCTAGTCCCTTTTCTAAGCCCAAGAAGTATTGTTTTCCCATGGACCCTGGCTTGGCCCAATCTTGGAATCTTCGGTGCTCGGCAAAGCCCATTAAGGCCATTTCTAGGACAAACAGGGTGTAGTTGTCAGCCCAATAGTTGTATGTCCCTGCTGGTGGGATGACCCCTGTTTGGAACCATGGGAGGGCGGTTTCAGCCGGGATGAGACCGAGCTTTCCAAAGATTTCGGGGGCAATGGCTCCCGCTGCACCAAGCATTGCGAAACGCCCGTTGATTATTTCACCATAGGCTAACCATTTTGGCTCAATGAAACCTCCTGTGCCTTCTGGGTCTGACAGACCTAGTGGGTCGAACCCGTAGTCACCTGGTAGGCTGCAATTGTCGAAGCAAAGCCACTTAAAAATCAAGCTGACTTTTAGATATGGAAACAAATATTACGAGTGTAAGACTTTAAACTACTCCCTCCGTCCCAATCATACTAGATTAGCTTGTGATATGTTTCCTGAACAACAATTAGTCACTGACGGTTATCGTTATTACTTACTAGACCTTGAATACTTGTCATCGCGTACATATATTATTAGGTTAATTTGAGTCTGATTTTTTCGAGTAAGCAACTGAGTAAGAATCAGGCCGAGTCATTTCAGGCGGTGGTATCAATTATTCAATTAAGTCACTAGAGGTAAGGGATAACTTGAGGTTATAAAAATTCAAGTCCTATATATATATATATATATATATATTGAGTTTCGTGTCGTGTTGTGGGTGCACTACTACACTAGCGATGTCTGTCATGCCAATTACTTAGTAACCTCTTCTATATCATTAGTAATTAGTAATAAGAAAATGTTTAGGGTTATAATCATATCGCGATGTGGTTAGCCAACAAGATATCGAATAACCAATACTCATACGACAAACTGTTGGTTACTTATATATATATATCACACCTCATATATTGCTCGAGTTGAGTCATTTCTGGATCAGAGTTTATTTGGATGTTATCTTTTAATTAGTTATCATAGATTAAGTTTTCGGATTTGAGCCATGCTAATTATATTTATATCATGTAGCAAGCAACAAGCAAAGAAAACCTAAAAGAATGAAGCAAACAACCACAAGTGAATATATACCTGCCATCCAAGTAAGATAGACTTTGTTTGGATGCAAACCACAGGGGCCTGTTTGCTTCTTGCTGCAATCAAATCCCCAAAAAAAAGGAAAAAATATTGTAGTTAGATGGAGTCAAATAATAAATACTACTTCCTCCCTTCCAAAAGTATCTTAATACAAAAAAGTATATTTTCTAAAATTAATATATATGACCTACAGCAAATCATGGTTAAAGTGTCCTCTCAAAAATCGTGAAAAACTAAATACGGATACTGAATATCATAGGAGAGGGGAGGGAGTATTGTAGGTCACAACAGTCACAAGTAGAAGCCATCACAATTCAATCACTTTAGCAGCTAAGCTAATTTACGCGACTATGTGAACCATAATATCGATCATGATAACATGCATGTTAGTTAGCCTAGTATGTATAGTTCTTTAAAAGTAGTAATGGTACCTTAACAGGTGGGGTAGCAGAAGCCCTAACAACAAAGGAAGTCTTCCTAGATGAAGAAGTAGAAACACCAGACTTAACCCCAAGAATTTGTCTAGCACTTTCAACTGAAGAACTCAAAGAAGATGAGACCAATGCTTGTGCTGCCATTTTTGTTATTCTCTCACACTTGTACACTTTAGTAATGTGTTTTTAGTGTTAAGCTTGCACTAGGCACAAATAATGGTAAAAAGGAATAATGTGGAAATGAAATATTAATAAGTGGTGGATATAAAAATCTGGGAAATTCTGGTGGATATTGGATCTTGGATCTGAGGTGGACTTTAGTTTACTTAACGTCGCATATCTACCAACTCCAATTATGGCTTGGCATTTGGCACCTCCTATTTTGTGTTGGATAATGGATTTCCTGATTTTTTTAGGGCCCATCTTCACACCTATCGACTTGATTTTGGGAGGTAAGATTGTAAGAGATGAGTTTCAAGTACAACACTTGTCCGAGTTGGTCTGTCTTGTAACGATTATTTTATGATAAAAAATAGCCCGCTTACAAATGTTAGTTTACTTTTTATCATGAAAAGATTACATTTACTCGGTCACCAATTTGTGACGCATTACAAATGTTAATTTGTGCAATTGCAGTTGCCCTAATAATTGAGCTGAAAATATTATGGATGAATTTAGAGGTGGGTATTCAGGTCACTCGAGTTACAACGGATCGAGCTATATTTGCTTCGATTGCTTCATGTTAATATCACATATCACGTTACGGTTATATTATGCTATTTTTGAGTCGGACCATTATGTGATAATCTATCATGGGGGTCATTATCGTGTTAGGTTTATTAACATATACTCCGCATTTTATCTTATTGTTTAAACCAAATTTCGTGTATATAATATTAATATGAATTGATAATTGAAATTTTGGGTTATTTCAGGTCACTTCAGATTATTGCGTTTTGGGTTAGATGGTTTTGGATTGTGTCACCTCAGATTGGTCAACATAGGGTCAATTAGAGTTCGGATTGGGTCTATGCTGGGTGGGTCAATTCAAATTTATGGTCATAATAGAAACAAGCACTTTCTGGTTAATGTCAGGTCTTGGGGCTCGGATCGGCTTTGTCAGTCTAATATGGAGTACAAGTTTTTTTCCTCCCGTAAACCTTAAAATACACATCTTCGAACTTGAAAATTTAGCTGCAATAAAGATCAGTAATAGTCTAGAATTTTATTTACACAATTTTACATAATATCAAGCATTCAGATTTTATTTCCAAAATACAGAGGTTAGGGAGAACTAAACACAAGAGAAACATCAGCTTCGCCTCTAAGACCAAATACAGGGATATTCACTCAAAAACTAAATACAGGTTATAGAAATGGTTGATGCTTCTAAGATCAAGTACAACTCATTCATTTTTACAGTGGGAGACTATGCAAAATTTCCCTCCAAACCTTCCTAATTACTCAGGGAATTCGCTTCTTAACAAGAAGGATCCCTCCCTCATTCTCTGCTCAAGTTCCGTCATCCCTGAAAATGTGTATAACTCAGTATCTCTTTACATCGATAGAATGTGTGTAACTTGGTCCTCCATTTATGAAACTAATGTACACTGTACAAGAAGCTTCTTTGAGGCTTACTCAAGTATAATCTAACAGCGTTTTTGGTCTCAAAACTAATTTTTTGTCGTCCGCCTAAAATAATGTAAGAAAAAGAGTCAGTTGTAAATCCAGTTTAGAACTGTGAAGATGTGGATGGCCGAGGATCTCCGTTCTCCAAGATGACCCTTGAAGGTGGTCCAAATAAGCTTAATACCACCTGCAAGTATATGGTTGCCACAATTATTCAAGATCCAAGGGTGCTGCTAAATAAATTAGCTGCAAATTGAAAGGCTATCTTAATGCTGACCTATAGTGCGAGTGTAAAGAATTTAAGTGCATTATCGTATTGCCTGACCGAGTGGAGAATGGCTACCTATATCCAACCCCCTAGTCTCGCCATTAGTGGGAGTCCTTGAGACACTAGTGTAATGTTCTATTACTTTTCCAAGAGTTAACAGCAGATATACGCCATAAAACGAGGATACGACATGAAGATCTACTGGTGGCACAAGTTTGGTAAAATTGAGTCACTCACAGGTAAAAATATAAGACCATGCAAAAATCCAAGGAGGACTAGAGCCAGGTACATTTGGAAGTAATAGACCTGCAGAAGCATAAATTGTTTCCATCAATGAAGCACACAAACTAAAGCCTCTATTTTTCTATCATGAAGGAATACCAATACAAAATTAAATACCACAAAGACTTGAGATCTGGAGAAGGCCAGAACAATAACACCCACTAACTTCGTTAGCGTGATTCCACTGCAAAACACAGGGAAACAGGATCAACAATAACACCCACTAACTTATGTCAGTTTCTAAACACTGCACAATGAATTTTGAAGCGTAAATCTCATGTGATGAATATTGACAGTGTCCTCTCCATCCCACAAAAAGATTGATAATGTTTCCATAGTAATTTTTTCAAAAATTGTTTTCTGTACATGTAGATTAAATCGATGCTACCCTATCACTTCACCTTCGTCGCGTGTCCGATACTTGGAAGTGACTGACACGACACAACCAACACTTCCAACAGTTTATTATAGACCAAAAGGTTGAAACTTCATGGAAAAAAAACTGTATTCGACATTCCAATATCATGTCATATCCAACACTTGCAGCTGAGTCGTAGTAACACAGGATTAAATATGGCAATGCTCTCAAACCCTCAATCAAAGTAGGAGTGGGTTGGAAGAAGAGCTCAAATGTCTAGACAACAATTCTCCGAAGTATTGAAGGGTATCTAGGGTTCTCAAACTAAAAATGATAACTACTCGTATATCATTTTTTGGGGACGGAGGGGGTCTTCTAATATACTTAAGCTAACATCATGCTTTGTTGGTGTCTTCAATACCCTGAATGCAAGTACTAAAAGAAGTACATCCAATGTGCATGAGGCAAACTGCATAAGCATAGATCAACCTTGGTCTACTGTTCAACCAATTGAATCCTACCTACGCCTCACTGGCTCTACCACTCAGAATAATTTTAACCCTCATGGTGATGAGGTTTGCAACTTTTCACAAGCGCATGGTTGTTCATCTAGGTCTATGTCTAATATATTCATGATGTCAAATCGTCAATTGCCTGAAATCTAAAATTTCAAGATTTTAGTTTGTACAACTGCATCCCTATTCATCACACAAATTATCAATAACTGTTGACTGATTTAAAACAATATTCCAGAAAAATGTCTAGTTCCAAACAATCGCCACTAGCCAAAACACCCAGATCATCAAAAATAAAAACACAGAAGAGAGCAATGTTAATCAAAGACCAGATCTATCAAACCTGAATACAGAAGCCCCCATAGTACCCAAGGCCTCTTTCATGCGTTGATCTCTACTCCCAGCACTCACCTGAATAAAGAATGTCCAAAATGATAAATAGAAAGTTGACAGTACTGATGAAAAAACCACCATATGAACTGAAATGAAAACGATACCAACCATGAAAGCATGAGTTATATGTACACAGAATTCAACAGCAATTCCAACAGACATAACAAGGTTAACGACAGACACGGCATTTAGCTGGATACCAAGAATTGCCATGACCCCCTGAAATGATTCCGTTACAATTTGAAAAGAGTGAGCATACATATTAATGTTAAAAGTCATGAGCAAGTAAGTACTCATGAAGTTCATATAGGGCCACAACAAAAGGAATAGATATGCTGACAGAGAAAATTTACCAACAAATCCAGAACTATCATTGTTATCACAAGTAAAATGATTAATGAGCTCCATATGCTGAAGTCATCAGAAATGAGAGATAAATAATCAGCATCAACTCATAGCAAACCAGTCAAGATTTTAGAAGGATGCCAGATTACAACATCATGAAAATTTAATAAATTTCACTAGAGATCCAAACCTCCACGTTATAACAAGGCACACGATGAAAACAGCCCCTGAGAAAAAAAAAGTAGAGGTCAGCAGAGAGCTCAAAATAAATTAGATATAATTAATTCTACACATATTTAATCGAGACATGATTTGAGAAATCCCTAGTCTCTCAGAGATGTACCAAGAGTCCAAGAATAATCAGACATAGACAAGAATAATCACGCAGTGTTCCTAAATGATTAAGCTATAAAATAAAGCATCATTCAGACCTACTTAAGTAGTAGCCATTCTACAAATACAGTGCCACAATGTCACCCTGAATGGCTGAAAGAACTGAATCTACGACCTGATTATCTTTCAAGTGAAGATATTTTATAAAGCAAAAATCATACTGCTGAGTGCTGGCCTGGATTACCCTCGTTCCACACTAATTGCCTCAATATAGTATACTAGGTTGGAGTTCTCATTTGGATGACCTCAAATTAGCAGTGATGACAACTCCTTCACACCTTTCAACTTCTTTTGCTCGTCTTTCAATAAGATTCAAATAACTATAGGAAATCTACCACTCAAAAGGACGCCTCAGAAGTGCCACCCACGTAAAAATAAATACCATAATGAATGCCTATACAGTAGATAATTATTTTCTTAGACTACGGTGAGTAGTCTTATATTCAAAATGGGCAAGACAAATTCAGATTTGGGTAAAGCAGATGGCTTCAAGTCTCCAACTATTTACTAGCTTTCAGAGGCATCGTCATAAAAAATGCGACACTCTCTTTCAATTCAATTGCACCACCAAATAGTCAAAAGAACCATCTTCCAAACATCGCCAATGACCACGTCACCATTTGGGTCACTTGCCACTTTTAGCATGGGGTCACCAAAATCACACAGACAATGAAAATTCAAAACTAGACCCTTACACGACTGATCTAAGGTATACAAAATAGTTGTGACTTGTGAGGCTGTGATAAACAGCGTATTTTTAGTGTCATTGTGCCAGGTATACTACCACGATTGGGAATTATCAACGCAATGGAGGTCAATACAGAAAGTCAATGCCAAGGCCATATATCATTAGGTTCACTTAACAATTTTGGCCTACGATCACTGAAACATGGAGCAATAAAGCTTCCGGACTTTTTATCCAAAAAAACAGATGACCAGGAGACTAATATCAGTTCAATCATTTCAAGGGTAGGTGAGTAGGTCATATTATTATTGTTGCTCGGAAAGCAAATATTTGCGAGCAAAAACAGCACAATACTTACCGATAGCAATAGCAAGATTGATCAATGCTGTTCTCCAAATATCCAGGTATTGCTCAAAAAACATGTAAAAAACTGAATAGGGAAACACTTCCATCTGCATAGATAAAAAAAAGCTGAAGAAAACCCTCAATGTTCATGCGAGATTAATGCACTTGTAACACAGTTGATTTGCGACTACAATTAATCGAAGAATTTCAGTATTTTATCCAGTTACATAATACATATCAGAATACATCTCCAGTCCCAGGCTTATTACCGACGGGTATGTGCATAATTTATCCACTATAACAGCAAATAGACCATTTTCAACTGCCATTTCATTGAACAAGAGGGTTTTAAGCTTATTTGATTTAGTTACTTGTATCCCAAAGCAATCCAAATAATTTATTTTTTGGCTCCGTCATAAAAGAAAAGAGTATCAATTACGTAGTAAAAATCAAAAGCAGGAAGTACAGTTCACTGAGCTGGTAAACATTAAAGCACAAAAGATGTTACCTGTAAAGACTTGGAAACCCTGGCCGTAAATTCTCGAGCAGCTTTCAATGAATTGATGAAGTCAGACTGCCAAGTTTTTCAATACCGTGAGATTTTATGAGATTCTAATTAAGCGCTGAAGGTCAAACATACTTATCACACGAGAGAATTTTCATACTTGCTTGTTGAGAGGGGTGTGGTAAGTTCGGAACTCTGATGCTCGAATGACCCCATTTTCATAACCTGGCATAGATAGCGTTAGACAACGCTGAAAATGTAAAACTGTCGGATGTCAATCAACAATAGGTAATCTTTTTTCCTTTTTCAAGATTTACGGACCAAGAACTCAAGACAATTTTAACTGATGATTGTTGATACCATTTTTGAAGAAATTTTACTTTTGAAAATAGAAAACATCAAGAATAAATCCACACGGGATTGAATAATTCAACCAACAGGGATTCAGAGGTGAACGGCCTCCCAACATCATTTCAGTGAATAAAAATCTCAAACCATCAAGCAAGACCTTGATATGTTTTCTAATTACGAGCGAAGGTAAATATTTAATGTCACCCAACCTTTCAGATCCACACTATTTGAATAAGCACCGTGTCCTCCTTTTGCACAATCAGCAGAAGGTAGAGCTTCGAGGAACCAAGGAAGCTTAACTTTGAATTGCGCAGTAGTAGGACGATCATTAATTAATTCTGAGTGGAGAAAGCACTGCATATCACCAGAATTTGAAGTGTCAACAATGAAGAAAATTTTCATATAGAACTATAGAAGAAAAAAAACAGAAAAAAAAAAAATGAAATAAGAGTTGCAAGGAAGTACCGTGGTACAGTCTTTGCACAATTCACTGACACCACATGTAACTTGATCTGGTGCACAGCAAGGAGGCTGCATAAGATTTCAATAGCTTGAAGAAGTTATTTTCCACAATCATTACCAACGGGTATACAAGAAAAGAATAGTGTAGAAGATATATCCTAATAAACTTTTGCATTATATTGTTAATAGGATGCACATTTTGCTTGACTAATGATCTGTAACAGTATTAGCTATTGACCTGGTCGTCAGGTGGGCAGTAACTTCCGTTTGCAAACTTCCTGCAGCACCCAAAAGCTTCAGGAGATACCCACACT